>CAUYQG010255731.1:0-25196 GCA_963574415.1 Tarsius wallacei
GAGCCCGTGGGTTCGAGACCCGCCAGGGCAACTTGGCGAGACCTTGTCTCTACGATAAATAAAAAATTAATCGGGCATGGTAGCTCTCACCTGTAGTTCTGGCTATTTGGAAGGCTGAGGCGGAAGGATTGCCAGAGCCTAGCAGGTCAACAGTGGGGTGGCTGTGAGTGTGCTACTGCACTCCAGCCTGGAGGTCACTGGACTCATATCATCTTTTTTTTTTTGGAGTTGAAGTCTCACTCCATCACCCAGGTTGGAGTGCAGTGGCATGCTCACAGCCACCCCAGCGTCAACCTGCTGGGCTCAGACGGCCCTTCCATCTCAGCCTTCCAAGTAGCCACCATGCCCAGCTAATTTTTTTTATTACTTATTGTAGAAATGAGGTCTCACCAAGTGTCCAGGCTGGTCTCGAACCCCTGGACTCAGGCAATCCTCTCGCTTCAGCCTCCCAAAGTACTGGGATTATAGGCTTGAGCCACCGTGCCTGGCCAAGGTCTCACATCATCTTGAAAGGAGCCTGCCTTGGAGAAGCATCTATGGGGCATGTGGTTCCAGCTTGAAGAGTTTGTGCTGGAAGGCCAGTAGAATGTGTTCTAGCAAGGAGGGTCATAGTTCTGGTGCAGTGGGAGACCCCAGATAGGAGGGGACTCTGCAGGGTCACAGGGTGGCAGGGCCCTAAGGGGCGCCACTCCCATGAAGACGTATGCAATGCTAACCCTGGAGACATGCAGTATGGCAGCCCTGGTGAAGAACCCATCGATTCCCATACCAGAAAACACCTGTGCTGGGGCTTCAGCCACTCAACGAGCTCTGCCACCAGGTTAGACATACACCAAGTAAGTACAGTTTCATCAGACCCTTATCTCCCCTCCATGCTGAGGGAGCCAGAGGCAGCACAGTGCTCACAGGTGGACATTTGACATTGCGTGCTTGAGGACAGTGGTATGATGACACCAAAACTGTTTCCTACTTTGCACCCTCCCATGACCACACCCACCTCCATGCATGTGGTCAGGTCTCAGTGCCCCCCAGGGCTCGTCTCTGCCCCACCCAGATGCTGCCTGTTGGGGGGTGGGTCAGTATTCACCTGACTTCCTACTCCCCACAAAGAATCATAAAGGACGATGGGTCACAGCAAAACCACTGGTGACTCGCAACCCCACCTGGCATCTCCCCCTCCTGTGACTCCATGCTGAGTGTCCATCAATTCCAGTCAACTTCCCAGGGGGGCATACATGATCTCCTGAGCAAGGCTGACTTGTTCTCTCTTCTTGGGGATTAACTCCACGACACCAGCAGCATTCAGCTCTGTAGGCCTTAAGCCAGAGGTTGCAACTGGCAGAGACAACTGGCTTTATGCCCCCTACCCCCATAACCTTCACCACTGCATGCCACAGGGAAGCCATGACTGGGGTGCCCCCCACTTCGAGCCAGGGGAAGGGCAGAGGCTGGGCCGCCTCACTCTCCCACTCCTCGGGCCATGTCGAGGCCCCTCAGGTCCATAGCTGCTCTAAAGCCACTTGGGGCTACTAAGAAGTGTCCCTAGTTACTTCCTAGCTAGCCACTGTCCCCAGTCTCAGCAATGTTGTTCATTTCTCCCTCCTGTCGCTGAGAGCATCTCAACCTGCATTCCCTGGCCGGTGTCTTTCCTAGGGTGAAACCCTAATTCCCTAAGGCCATTGCTAATGTAGAGCACCCAGAGTATCGCATGACTGTGACAAGAGTTACAATGACTGGGGGTTAAAGGCAGACCTGGGGCCAGGGTGTCTGGATTTAAACTCTGGTCCTGCCATTTACTTGCTGTGTGAGTCTGGAGAAGTTACCGAACTTCTCTGTGCCTTTGTTTCCTCGCCAATAGTGGGAATAATAATAAAACTGACCTCACAGGGTGTTCTGAGGCTAAAATTGTTCCTGCTTGCAGAATGCTTAGGACAAAAGTAAGCAGTTTCTGGGCGATTGCTCTTATGACTATGCATGAAGTACTTGTTGCATTTCTAGGTACTGGGATCATTGCAGGTACCAGGAAGAAATCACTTTTGTCAGATCCAGAAAAAATAGGGCCCAGAGGCATGAAGGAAAGGAGGTTCATGTTTACATGTCTGAGATAAGAACTGTTTCCACGGACTTTCTTTCTTTCCTTCCTTCCCTCCTTCCTCCCTTCCTTCCTTCTATCTTTCTTTCCTTCTTTCTTTCTTTCTTTCTTTCTTTCTTTCTTTCTTTCTTTCTTTCTTTGTGTGTGTATAAATAGAGACAGGGTCTTGCTGTGTTGCCCAGGCTGGTCTCAAACTTCTGGGCTTAAGCAATCCTCCTGCCTTGGCCTCCAAAAGTACATGAGTCACTGTGCCCGGCTTTCCAAGGACTTTCTAAAAACTCCACAGAAAACCCTTCACATATCTCCTGTTTTGATGAGATTTATCACTAGACATCCTTTGGGACTGCAGTACTTTAGATAAGATGCTCTCAAAAAGAAAATAAAACAAACCAACAAAACTCTTGCCCAGAAATGACATCTCCACCAGTGAACTGAAAACAAATCTGGCTTTGAGCCTCTGAAACCAATAAAGTCTCTTGTAAGCAGCTCATGTGAACTTTCCCTTTTGCTAATAAAATCTTCCCTTTGCCCTTCTCTCATCGGATGCATTGGTGCTGGCCATTCCGTGCATTCAAGTTATAATCCTCTCTCATTCCGGAGTAAACTCAATATGTTTAAAGAGAATTGCCTCTGGGTCTTTTTTTTACGTTGACAGTACTGTACCGAGCATGCTGCTCATTCTGACTTGACTCACCCTCCCACAGCCTCCTAAGGTAGTACTCTTGTTTCTTCCCGTTCTGCAGATGAGGGAATCCAGGCTCAGGAATGTTTACTTGCCCAAGGTCACAGAGTGAGCAGCGACAGAGCTAGAATTCAAACTTCAAGGCCAGAGCTCAGGACGTCTGTGCTGTTCTACCTTCCTAGGACTCTACTTCTTTGGAAAAGCATACAACATTTCCCCCACTGTCCCATGGATATCCAGACATGTATGATATTCATGCTAACTAGCATATTAACTAGCAGAGTCTTTTCTGCGGAGGGCACTGGGGCTTCCTCTTTCCTTTTGAAAGAGTTTTACTTGATGACTGATCCAGAATGCCTCAAGAGGGGGTTCTCCAGTCTAGCTGCCTGTAGGATCCTGTAAGTGCCTCCTGTTGAGGATCTCAGCCACTTTCTCTCTCTGAGCCCTGCCCAGGGACCCTGGAGCCTCTGCCTTCCTTCTCCTTGTAGAGAGGCCTGGAGCCCACATTTGCCAGGGAGTTTCTGGAGAGGCTCAGAGCTGGCTCCTACCCATCTCAAATGATGTGGCCTAAAGGAGCCTAGGGGTGCCGAGCCCCCAAGACTGGGGTCCAAAGTATCTGTGACCATGATCCTGGGTCTTTGGCAGGAAGAGAGAAATGAGCAAACGTACCCTTTCCCCCGCTGGGACCTGGTGACTCATAGAGGGGCAGCGGGGAAGGCTAGAGAACGAAGTGGAAGCCGGGGCACAGCCTCAGGCCCTGAGTGTCCCTGAGTCAGACTGAGCTGATACTCCAGACCACATAGCAGGCACGTCCCAGAACAGGTCCTGGACACCCAGCCTGCCCTGCCAGCCCAGCTCCTGCTCCAGAGCAGGTTCCAGGTCTCCTGTTCCAGCAGGAAGGAGGCTGGGTGAGGCTGCTGCTGAGCCTCTCCTGCCACAAGAACCCACTTGAAGACTGGGGGTCGACTCAGTCCTGAGGACTCAGTCCTGGGAACATCAGCTTGGGGCAAGGCACTTCCCAGGTGTGGGGCAGACTTAGCTCCCAGATCACTGAAACTTGGGCATTTGTTTTACCCTTGGTGGGCCAGAGCAGGTTGAGAACGGAAGGGGATGGGTGCACAGCCTTCGCCAGGGAGCTTGAAGGGGGAATATTTCAGAAACCACCCCCTCTCCCCCCGCCAGTGAGTAGTTCTGGACTCAGGACTTCTGATGGGAGGGGATGATGGAGACAGGGCTGCCAGACCCTCCTCAACCCTGCAGCCTCGGGATCCCCTCAGACCCAAGTTTCTACTGATGTCTGGCTTGTGGGTGGGTCCTCTTGACAGCATATTTCCGGGTGTCTGGGCTGCCATAGGCCACGTCCTTTCCAGGAGTACCAGTCTGGAGCTATTTTTCTAGATCCAAGTGAGACCTAGGTCTCAGGGCCAAGGCTCTAGAAGCCCAACAAGTCTGCAAATGAGGCAAAGGACCTCGAGACAGTGACCTTGGCACACTTAGCCCCCCTCCTGGCTACCACCTGGGACACCAGGGATGTCTGAGGAGCCGGTCCTGCTGTCCTTGGTCCCTGGCAAAACATGAGAAGTTTGGGCAGAGGGGAAACACCCGGTAGAGGTGGAGATGAGCAGTCTGGAGGTCTCCTTGGTCTGGGTGGAGCTTCATAGCTCTTGGGCCCAGTAATAACTGGCAGTGGGTGGGATTTGGGCTCACAGAGTCCCTGAGACACACATGGTGATTCTAGGGCTCCAGCCAGCTCTAAGAAGTCCATGGGCCTGTGTGGTGGTCGGTGGGCTCAGTGGGTCTCCTGTGTCACATAGCCACTGTGTTCTCTGATGTGGGAGGAGGAGGGGAAGGGTCCCTGGGGCACTGCTGCCGATCACTCATGGAGGGGGAGGCTCTGCTGACCAGACTCATGTTTCCCAGGCCTTGCTTCTAGGGTGCTGCTCACCCAAGACACTTACTGTGATCCCCAGACTCACTCACCCTCCACCCCAGTCTAGGCAGAGACCAGAGTCTGCCTGATTTCGGCTTGTCAGGCTTCTCAGAATGTGCCCTGGTCCCATGGGCCCGGCAGACACCGTTACCTGGTGAGGATGGCCAGGTGGTCCCCTAGTTGACAGGTTCTCCATGCCAACCCTTCCGGCTCCACTCCAGGCCCGGTCCTTGCCAAGATGCCAGCTCTCTGGCTGGGTGGCAGTGACTCTCCCAATGGGTCGGGACCAGCATGAACCTGCCAACCTCCCAGCAGCCACCCCTATAAAAAGGTTGGGGCTCCACCTCCCAGGCTGTTTCTTCAGCCCAGCACCTTCTCCTCTTCCCCAAGAGGCTGGGTCAACCAGCATCTCCAGAAATATCTGGCCAGGCTCCAGGGCCCGCAGGTGGAGCACCTCCTCCAGACCTGGAGTGTCAGAACAGAACAGGCAGCCAGGAGGAGGGAGACAAGTCCCAGGAGTGGTGGTGGGAAACTGGCTCCTCTGAGGCTGAGGGCAGAGGGTGGGGCCGGGGGCAGAGCAAAGGAAGCCCCTGTAGCCCAGCCCCGCCTGAGCCATGCCTGCCTTTGGGAGTGGGGTCTGAGCACTTGGGACCAGACAAGGAGCCAGACCTGGGCAGCTCCATGGAGGTAAGAGTCCAGGCGATGATGATATGAGCAGTTGTGGGGTAGGCCCTGGGCCAGCACTTCCTCCTCACCTGCCCCTGAACAAACTCCAGAGAGCTGCAGAGGGATATGGACCCCTCTGATCATAGGCCCTTTGCCTCTGTTTCGGCTGGTCCCAAGAGTTCAGAGGATTTCTATTAGACTTTGTAAAAGAGACCAATCAGGAAACGCTCAGGTTATGAAAATTGTAAAAGAAAACCTTGTGAAGTCATCTGTTTAAAGTATTTCGTGTGCACAGAAGCATTAAAATGACATGAATTCAGTCATCTTACTGCCAATTCCATACATAATTGAAGACTAATGATTTGTTTTTCGAGGCAAATGAAACCGAATTAATGTTAGTTAAATTACTACAAATGGATCTGAAATGTATTATTACAGAATCAGGCAAAACAGAAATATAATGATCTATGAACAAGTGAAAATTGATTGAATGGGAAATACATCTAATTTACATGAATCAGATATAAAATCTAATGAAAAAGTATATGTAAAATGAAGAAAACTAAAAAGAACAATTTATTCCAAGTGGGTCATAGATGAAGAAATGTAGAAAGTCACCCAGCCTGTGAGTGATAAGCCAGGGGTTATACTCTCTGGGCTGAAACCCCCAGACCTGGCTCAGCCTGGCCTGAAGCCCAACCACCAGGACTTCCTTGGTCATTGGTAGCCTCCACGGTTTAGGCTCATCCCAGAGTAATCCCAGGACCTTAGGAGCCCTGATGAAATAAATCCCCCAGGGGAGCAAATTAACACCTTCTCCCTGAACTGATGGGGGAGGGGGGCCTGGAACACTTATGGGTGCCCACACAGGCAGAGCCACAGCTCACTCCATGAGGTGGCTCCAGCCCCACCCCCAGCCCCCCACTCCAGTATGGGATAGCCAGGCATCCCACGCCCCTATAGAGGACAGCTGCCTATGTTGGGAGGAGGGCTTGGTGCTCAGTTTCCCGTCTGTATAGTAGAGGCGGGGCCTGGAGAAAACGATGAAATTCCTGCTTCAGAGATTTCTTAATTTGGTGCTAGGATCCGTGGATGGGATTTAGGGTACTTCTAGCCATCTCTGAAATGATATCCAAAATTAGGTGGATATGTATGCATGTGTGAATGTTTCTAGAAAAAGGTTCCAGAGCAGCGCTTTCCAATAGGAATATCATAGAAGCCACAAATGCCAATCCTAAATTTCCTAGTGACCACAGTAAGAGTAGTAAAAAGACAGGTGAAGTCAACTTTAATAATGTATTTTATTTAACCCAGTAATCCAGGGTATTGTCAATTCAATGTGTGACCTACATATAATATTATTAAAGAGATATTTTACTTTTCTCATACTAAGTCCACATAATCCATGGTGTCTTTTACACTTATAGCACATCTCAGTTCAGACCAAACACATTCCAAGTGTCCAGTGACCACGTGTGGCTAGAGGAGACCTCACCAGAGAGCTCAGGTCTACAGCTTCCCTCAGATTCCCCAAAGAGTTTTTAAGACTGTAAAAAGATTGAAAGCCACCGTTCAATGTGTCGAGCTTGGCTACCCCCAGTACAGGCGGGCCACAGGACTCTCACAAGGAGAGAGGCCATATTTAGGACCTTCCACTAGCAGTCTCCATGAATTGTTTGCCAAGACTTAGGGTTTTCTTTGGTTGAGACCCAAGGTTCTCAAGAAGGGGAGGGACCAGGAGCAGGGAGGCACAGTGGTCAGCCCCAGGCTGAAGTCCTGAAGATCTCCCCTCCCTGGCCCCGCAAGGGCTGTGAATAGGGAGTAGGCCAGGAAGGACCAACAAAGGCAAGGACAAGAAGACAGGCAGAGGACATCTGGAGGAGGTCAGCCTAGAACAGGGCTGGCGGGCACAGCTTGGCTGGGCTGCGGCCACAGGCTGCTCCCCTAGACTGAACGGATACTCAAGAGAGGAACATGCCTGTAGGGCTCATCAGAGCAGAGCTGACCCAGGCCACCAAACTGGAGGAGGTCTTGGGTACCCATACTTCCCATTTCATCATCCCTTCTCCCTCTCTGGTCTTTCTTCCTACCACGGTCTCTTCTGTTTACTCTACATTCATGGCAAAAAAAAAAAATAATCTATTTGTTCATTTGGCACTTAAAGCGCCTTTAATTTCCCCAAATTTCCCCTGGGAACCAACCCCCCTACTCTCTGCTCCATGGTTGGGGTGGTGTTGACTCCACCTCCAACTGCAAGAATGCCATATGTGGCCCAAGGCTGGTCAGTCTGTTCATGGTCAATCTGTTCATGGAATCCCCCTGGCCAGGTGTTGGATTAATTGGTCTCATGACCCCAGCTGGTGCAGTCACAGTAAATACTGGTGTGTGAAGTTCTGGGAGAGACACTTTGTTTTTCCTGCTGGGCCAGAACTTTGAAGAATATGAAATTGGGACTGCTGGATGTATCCATCTTGCTCCCACAAGAGGAACATCTGTCAGAAAAATGGAGTCAATAATAGTTAACAACAATACCATACTTACTACGCGTCGGGCAAAGGTGGGTTTATTGTGAAGCTGATGATACTTAAACTAAGTCTTCCTCCTGCAAGGTCCTTTCAAGGCTCCCAGAGGAGCCCTAGCAATAGGTTCTTGCAATCATGTATTAGTGAAATTCACAAAAGTAAACTATTTTATCCGTAACTGGTAAAGACTGTTGTCTTCCCATTCCTATGTCTCTGTTAGCATTGATGTGGCTGTGGATATTTTTAGGGTCTAGTTAAGAGCAAGTTGAGTTAGAGATCTATTTAATTTCAGTCTAGTGAGATATATTTTTGTGGTTTGCAATCAGTTTCATGTACTGCAAAGTTATTGCCAGGCATGTGGTTTGGGAATGGTTTCCAAAAATACTCCTACCACCCACTGTGCTGACTCTGGTATTGTAACACAAAGGTATATAAGGTCAGAGGTTGCACTGTGGTATGGATGTGTCCTTTGATGCCAGGAGAATTGAACAGAGGAAGAGAACCATGTAAGCAGTACCTTGAGCCAGAAACCAGTCTATGGAAAATTCATCCAATCAGACACATGAAATTGCAAGTGGAAGATTTAGTTTTCATTAACACCTGATCAAAATGGAAATTCTCTCCTGAAAAGAGTGTTTTCAATTATGCCTTGAGTGCTTGTTTTCCTTTATTTGATGGTGATTTTTTTTTTTTTTTTTTTTGAGTTGGAGTCTCACTCCGTCGCCCAGACTGGAGTGCAGTGGCTGCTCCCGGCCACTGCAGCCTCGACCTGCTTGGCTCCGGCGATCATTCCGCCTCAGCCTTGAGTAGCCAGAATTACAGGCACGCACTACCACGCCCGGCTGATTTTTTTTTTTTTTTGATTTATTGTAGAGATGAGGTCTCACCAAGTTGCCCAGGCAGGTCTCGAACCCGCCGGCTTAGGCAATCCACTCACCTCAACGGGATTACAGGCTGAGCCACCGAGCCCGACTTGATGGTGATTTTAAGAAATAGAATTTATCATGATTCCTGTACCCAGCACAACACCTACTCATGCACAAGAGAAACTTGAGGAGTTGTGGTAGATTTTATTTTCCAAAAAATGGTTGCACCAGTATCTCCTGTCTATCTCTTCTAGCACTCACTACTCCCCTATCAGAAGGTGGAAACCATGTCCCCTCTTCTTGAATCTGGTGGGTTGTGATTGTCTCATAACTTACAGCAGCAGTCCCCAACCTTCTTGGCATCAGGGACCGGTTTCATGGAAGACAATTTTTCCATGGACCAGAGGAGGAGGGGAAAGGTTTTGGTGTGATTCAAGCGCATTATATGTATTGTGCATTTTATTTCTATTACTATTACATTGTAACATATGATGAAATAATTATTATGAAATTATTGTCTTGATATGAGTCTGTAAGCAATTGATTTATTATGGTCTCTATTGGTTTATTTTTTAAATTGATTAATTAAAGTCTGTACCCTTTCCTAGATTTACTATGGTCTCACTGCTAATGTTCACCTGTATTGACAGCTGCTCCCCAGCGCTAGCATCACCGCCTCAACTCCACCTCAGATCATCAGGCATGAGATTCTCACAAGGATTGCACACCCTAGATCCCTTGCATGTGCAGTTCACAATAGGGTTCGTGCTTCTATGAGAATCTAATGCCGCAGCTAATCTGACAGAAAATCAAGCTCAGGCAGTAATGCAAGCATTGGGCATGAAGCTTTGCTGGCTTGCCCACCGCCCACCTCCTGCTGTGTGGCCAGGTTCCTAACAGGCCACCGACTACCACAGCCTGGGGGTTTGGAACTCCTGACTTACAAGATGTGAGGAAACTGACGGCTTGACTCTGAGGTTAGATCATGAAGCGATATGTAGCTTTCTCCCCCTCAGATCCCTAAGCCACCAGGTAAAGAGTTCAACTCCCCTGAGGGTCATGCTATGGGGAAGCCAAGCCACACAGACAAGCCACTAGTCGGCACTGGACTGGCATTCCTGGTTTCAGGCCCTCCCAGCCCAGGCTCAAGACCCATGGATGAGTGAGCCTTCAGATGGTGCCAGCCCCGGAGGCTGAGTCACCCCCGGCCTGTGTCCTTTCTGAACTTCTGAAACACAAAATCTGTGAGCCTAATAGAGTGGCTATTTTATGCTGTTACATTTGGGTGATTTGTTACAAAGCTATAGTAGGTAAATCAGAGGTTTTCCCAAGTTTGCTAATCATCCTGAAGTTTTACATGATAATACCATAAGTTATGAAAATGAAACTATCAATAATTAACTATTATAGCTATTAATACTTTTAAAAAATTAATCAACCAGACTAGAAGAAAGACTGCTTTCTATTTGCACTGAAGAAAATATTAGAAAATTGGAGTTGAATAAAGAGGCAGGCAAGAAATATGCATGAAACAATGAAGGGAAAAGGAAAAGATAGAGGTGCACCTGGCAGTTGATTAATAAAAAGGGCATGGTATTTTTTTTTTAATTTGTGGAGTTTTAGAATTTGTCAATCTTTTAAAATGTGTATTTTTTTAAGAATTAAGAATGTTTATTCAAGTAAATTAAAATCGATAAGCTTTTTTTGAGATAGCTCTGTGCAAACCTAAATCTCTTTTAAAATTTATTTACTTGTTTTTAAAACTTTATTTTATTGTAGAGATGTGAGGTAGAAGTCAGGACTAGCTACAGAAGTAAGCTGCATGCAGGTAAAGTTTGGGCCTCCATCTGGTCCTCACTTCCCCTGGTTTAGGACCAGGTATCTTTTGTGTTGTTTTATGCCTGTCCTGCCCCCCCCCTCCCCTGACAGTGTACCATGACTGGTGATCCCTCCCTTGTGCTATTGTAATCAATGTTCAAGTCCTACTTATGAGTGAGAACATGTGGTATTCGATTCTTTGTTTCTGTGATAGATCACTAAGTGTGATTGTCTCCAACTTCATCCAATTTGCTGCAGACTCCAAAAATGTGTATCTTTTGTGGCTTCTTTTATCATTTAAAGTAAATATTCATTGGCTGGGTGTAGTGGCTCATGCCTGTAATCCCAGCACTTTGGGAGGCTGAGGCAGGAGGATCACTTGAGGCCAGGCGTTTGAGACCAGCCTGGATAACACAGTAAGACCCTGTCTCTACAAAAAATAGAAGAAAAAAATTAGCCAGGGGTGGTGGCATGTGCCTGTATTCCCAGCTAGTCAGGAGGCTGAGGTAGGAAGATCACTTGAGCCCAGGGGTTGGAGGCTGTGCTGAACCGTGATTGTGCCACTGCACTCCAACCTAGGTGAGAGAGTGAGACCCTGTCTCATTAAATAAATTAATTAAATATTCATTTTGGACCTAATTTTGCATCAACTTAACTTTAGGCTCCATAGAACTCAGTCCCTGCATCACACTTTATTGTAGAACATGTTTATCTGTCTCCCAAACCTGTGAGGTGGGTAATTTTATTATCCTCATCTTACAAAATGAGAAAACGAGGAAGGAGGAAGAATTGTACCCAGGCTACCCTAGGAATTAAGCCCAGAGGCAGTGCTAGCAACCACAACCTGCAACCTTCCAGAGGAAATGCAGGCAAGAAGATGCACAAGAGTCCCTGGATCAAGCCTTATCTGAAGGAGTACATCTAGTCCCAGGCTTTTCATTTGGGTCTCAACTCCTCCTCAACTACTTTAACTCCAGGAAATGAGGATTCAGTCTCTCTCCTCACTCTACCTTTCCTAGTATAGCACTGGATGTCAGTGTCATAGAGAAGTGGAGTCAGATGACAGGGGTGGAGGAGGGGATGGCATCGATGACCAGGTGGGACAGGTGGCAAGATGTATGGCGTAAGACAGGGATGACACATGCTTCAGTGTTCGTGAGTAATTACCATGTCAAGGCATGGGCAGGCAGGTCTGTGCTCTTGCCTCATGAGGAAGTGACTATTTACTCTGTTTACTTGAAAGAAAGGACCATTTTCTATCCAGAACTGTTCAGGACCAAGCAGGGAGGGCACCTGGCTCCTGCCCTCATTCTAGGGCTACTGGAAAACACAAGCCTCTCTCTAAGCAGGGGGCTGGATGCCACATAGCCAAACCATTCATTCATCCAACAAATATTTTTTGCCTACCATATACTAGACAGAAAGCCAGGTGAGTAAAAACAGGCCCAATCCCCATCTCCAGAAGTTTCCATCCCCACGCACAATCCACTTTCTACTCCATGTCTCTTGGCCACTAGAGTATGTCAGTGTTCTAGAACCTTGGATATCACACTGCAGGCCCTGGAGTGCTGGGACAGGTATTCAACCCCGAACAGAGCCTCTGGAATTTCAAGGTGTAAAGAGCCATGGAAGAGCTGTACCCAAACATTACTCAGCTAACTAACTTAGTCTGGAGGCAGTGGTAGTGGGTATGTGAGCTTCAGGATAAGCGAAGAAACAGAAGCACGTGTTAAGAGTTACTGAGAGTTCCCCTGCCTCTCCCCACCTGGCCTTCTGCATCTCTGAGGGGATTTCCCCACTCCCACTCGGCCCTATTGGTCTTTCCCTCTCTGATTCTTATTTTTATAAGCCTTCTGCCCTATGGAAATCTATGTGGGTTTTTTAAATTTTATTGTATTTATGACTTTTATATTCTAGCTCATGCTTTTAAACATAGATTAATGAGTGAAAGGACATAACATGGAGTCATTATAGCCAATGAGCAATCATTTTACCATTCCCTAGATCTGTCATGTTTCTCTAGCAGTTCACTTTAACGTGCCTTCTAATCACTAGCCAAGGACAGAACCAGTTTCTCAGAGGCAGCTATTGATAATTGTTTTACAGCCCCTCTCCCCAGCTTGTTTTGTACTCATTAGGTTTTCTATTTCAAGTATTTGCTGCCACCCATAAGACCCAAGTTAAACTAATCAGCCCTTTGATACGTTCATGACACAGGCAGATCCCATCGCTGTAGCCGCAATCATGTGACTAACCCACTCATCTGCCTGCTATCCATTACCTGATGTCAGTCCCTGTACTTACCTGTCCTCTGTGATGACATGGAGCAGACTACCACCCAATTACCTTAACGACCTGCCCCTATCAGAGGGAAAGTTTAAAAGGATTCAACCTGAAGCAGTCATTTGCCATTGCTTTGTTTTTTTGTTTTTTGTTTTCCTTTTCCGAGTTGGAGTCTCCATTGCCCAGGCTGGGGTGCAGTGGCACGCTCACTGCCACACCAGTGACATCCCACTGGGCTCTGGCCATCCTTCTGCCTCAGCCTTCCAGATAGGTGGAACTATAGGTGCGCGCTACCATGCTGGGCTAATTTTTGATTTATTGTAGAGACGCGGTCTCCCCAGGTTGCTCAGGCTGGTCTCAAATCCATGGGCTCAGGCAATCCACTCGCCTCGGCCTCCCAAAATGCTGGAATTACAGGCTGAGCCACCGAGCCCGGCCAGTCATTACTTTGTTAAACTCTGGTGGGTCCAGGTGGCTCTTTGAGCTATGGCCAACCCCTAGCTTTGGCCTCCTCCCCTAACTTGGGGAAGTGAATCTCTTCTCTCTCTCTCTCCCCCCGCCTAATTTACTTTCTAAGTAAACTACATTTTTCAATCTAACTTCTGTGCAATTGATCGCATTCATCTTTCACATGGCACTGGATGACACACATACCCCTGTCAGGCCTGACCTAGCATTTTAGAGGTCCTACTGGGATTTTTGACCTAACAATGATACTTTTACACATTTTCAAGGCATAAACCAAATAAAACTGGTTTAAGCGTGAATAGGGCCTTCTAAATATTTTTGTTTCTGTCGGCTAATCTCAATAGAAAAATCTTTCTCTAAAGTCTGGTGGTGGCCTACCCCTGACCACAGATTGGGCAGGAAATCTTCAATCCAGACCCTATGTCCAGAGTTTCAGGAGTTCACAGGAAATTTCACCCTTCTTTCTCCACCTGGCACTGGCTCATCTGAAAGATAATTGTTTTCCTGTAAACACCCAACAAACCAAACTCCAATGGGGAGGACTGTGAAGCAATGACCTGTTTGCCTGGGCTCAGGTGCGTTGTGGGGTACACACACCTATGCCGCCTGCAAGGCCCAGAGCCCCAGTCAGCCCGCTCCCTCCCTACACCGGAGGAAGTGGTACCTGAGTCCCTTTCCGGTGTGAGGGGCCTTCCTCCTGTGTACCATACAGGGCTGGCCATGAGGGATTTGTGGAGCCCAGTGCTGAGGGCCCAGCCCAGCCCTCCTCACCACTCATCCCCAGCAACAGCTACAGTTGATATCATCTCTCATGTAAAAGGATTTTTACTGTATATCTAAATGTCCTTTTAATGCGGGGACCCTTCCTCCTATGCACCCCCGCCCCCAGCGTTGACCAATGGCATCCGTTGTTAAAGTTGGAGATGAGAGAAAGAAAGGGGCTCTCCTTCTGCCTCGAGTCTCAGAGCCAACCTCCAGAAACAAGTCTTGAAGGCTGAATTGTGCAAGGAAATGGAAGTGTTTTCTACATTCCAAAAGTTCCCTTTTACATATCATAAGCAAAACTTTGAAATGTGAGTCCTGTGGAGAGAGTACTTAGAGTAAGTGCTCACTCAGTATAAGATGAAAGGAGAAAGCCCCCGTACTTCCAGGTGGGGGGAGAAGGAAGAGAGACTCCCTCCCCACCCCAGCCCCAAATTCTGAGGGGGTTTTATACACAAACATATAATGTGGGTGAAAATCCCATAACTATGGGCTTGGCCCTTTCTCCATAAGTACATCCTGGGAAGAGTCATGTTCCCGGACACAAGCACCGTGTCTAACATAGTGATGCCCACGGTGGTTGCTGGAAATGCTTGAGAAAGGATCCAGTCAGGACAGGGGCCAGCAGTGCTGCCCCCTAGTCTTCCTAGGCCCCCTTGTGGCATGGAAGGATCCGGAAATCTTCCTGAGCTCCTATTGGGGTGTGGGGTGTGGAGATAGATAAGCTGAGAGCCAGAGGTCTGCCTGGGGCTGCCATGGACAAGGGTGAGGTATGGCAGAAGCTGGGGGAGGTCAGCTTGAGCCAGGGCCTACCTTTACCTGGCCAGCATGGAACAGAACAGACCACTGGACTACATTGGTTGTGGTTTCAGCTATAGGTACAAGCAGGAGCCCAAAGCCCAGGCCAGGGAGATCTCAGAAGACCCTAAATAGATCCTAGACTATAACCTGCCTCCCCAAGGCCACTGCTTGGCTACAAGAATGGGGGTAGAGAGAGCTCTGAAATAGGCATTTCCTAAAAGAAGCTGAGTTTGCCCAAAATTACACCTGAAGCTTATTTACATTAAGTGGCAAAACTGAACCCCCTCTCCGCCCATTGTAAGCTCCTTCTTACACAACTACCCAGAGGTCTGAAGACTAGAAGATAAGATGACGCACGTCATAAAAAATAAAATAAATCTAAATGCGATGTCTGGGCAGAGGTTCACAGAGGAGGCGTTTCTTTAGCTGAGACTTGGGGGATGGGTTGGTGCTTCCTGATTATTGTGACACCAGTTTACAGTGTTCTGTGCCATTTAAAAGTGGAGTGTCGAAATAAATAAATAATAAACATTAAAAAATTAAAGTAAATAAAAGCAGAGTGCCACCATCTGTCCCACCCTCTCCTTGGAGTCTCTCACTACAATTCGCCTTCAGCCATCCTCATACTGTCAGCCTTTCTCGAAAAAGCCTGAGTAGAGAAGCCTCCGAAGCAGATGCTCCCTCTAGGATGGTGGGGGTTATGCACCCATCAGCGCCCCTCACCAGGGCAAAGCAGCAGCCTGGAAGCAGAAGTCCTGAGCGTTCCATTCCTGGAAGCCTTAGATAGCAGGGAGGCAACCAGCTTCATTAAGGACTGCCCCTCTGAGGACACCCAGGGAGGATGGCACTGAGATCAGAGGTGTCAGAGCCAGCCTCAGAGAAGGAAAAGCCCCTAGAAATCTTTCTTTTAGCATTTAAAATATGGAATCAGAATCTTTACATCTTGAGGCCAATCTCATGACTCTATGATTCCATTTATGCTGAAAAGATTCGCTGAATACAACTCTTCCCTGCCCAGACAGGAAGGCAGACAGCCACTGCAATAAAAATTTGAAACAAACCAAGGTGCATTCTGTTTTAAAAACATTTCTCTACACTTCCTTAATCTTTAAGAAAAGGAAGAACATTATAATCAACAAGGCAAAGCTTCTGCTACAAAAGCTTATACTGTACTCTAGTTAAAGATTTCCTGAATACCTGTACTATCAACAAGGCAGTATTGAAATTAGCAAAGATCATTTTTTTTTTTTTTTTTTGAGTTGGAGTCTCACTCTGTCGCCCAGACTGGAGTGCAGTGGCCGCTCCTGGCCACCGCAGCCTCGACCTACTGGGCTCTGGCGATCCTTCCGCCTAAGCCTTCCAAGTAGCTGGAACTACAGGCACACGCTACCACGCCTGGCTAATTTTTTGATTTCTTGTAGAGATCAGGCAAAGATCATTCTTAACAGACTATGTTGTCTGTACACGATGAAACCAAAGATCAAGGCAATCAAGAAATGCTTTCTTTAAAACAAAAAAAATTGCTAGGTCATAAAAGATTGCAACCTCTATAAAATATATTAAATAAATATTATTAAGAAGATGCCTTCAAAGTTATCAAATAAGAGGTGGCCTTATTTAAAGATCAAGAACCCAGAGAAAAGTTAGACATTTGAGAGTTTCAAGTTAGCTTCAAACTGGCTCTTTACCATTTCCCTCGCTCAGATAGATTCAGAAAGAGCTGTTCTAGCAGGTGGAATTATTGGCTCTCAACTCTAAGATAACATCTTTGACTTAGTTTCTTCAAGAGCATACTTTTCAAAAATACTCACAAGAGAGTAATATGGAAATGAAAGCACCTGGGTCTCATTCTGACCCAGCAGCCTCGTCCCTTGGCGCCCTGACACCCTGGCTGTGCTGAGTTGCTGCAGTCAGACTGTTGCAGGTCCTATGGCTGCTGCTCCCACTGGTCTTAATAAAGGGTGGCTGGGAGGAGACTGCCAGGTCCGAATGAGTCTCCTCTTCACAGTCCCAAATCTGATGACCCCGGAGAGACTCACAACATCTTGGCGAATCCAAGGGGTTTGGGGAATAAGAAGCAGAGGGACAGAGAAACAGGCTTGCTTAGATCAAAAACTGCGTCTGTGAAAGAGCTGAGAATTTAGACCAGACTCATACACCAATACACACACTCTCTTTCACAGTCACCATCGAGCTACCAGGAACAATGAACATATTTGCATGGGGTGGCAGTTATATATCTGGCCCAAGTTCAAAGAACTGACTGTGGATAATTATGGAAGAAACTGTGCACACCCACCAGCTGGAGCCATGCCAAGATGGGTCCATCACCCCAAAGCCATCAGGATACTGATCAGAGGAGGTGTGGAGTTGTAAGGAGGGACAGGGGAGGCTGGGGAGGAAAGAGGAGGAGAAGGAAGGACGATGAATCAGAAACTAAGACCAGCAACTAAAAACAAAATACCTGCACAGACGTAACATGACTTGAAAGAAGCCAGACACAGAAGAGTATATACTACGTGATTGCACACATGCCAAGTTCCAGAACAGAAGAAAATTAATCTATGTGACAAAAGTTAAAATTGTGATTACTTTGGGTTGGGAGAATTTACTGGAAAAAGATACAAGGGACCCTTCATGTGTGACAAAAATGCTCTTTATCTTGATCTAGGTGGTGGTCACTCAGATATAAATATGTAAACATTCGCCCATCTGTACATGTATGATCTTGTGCTTTACTCTATATGTCATACTCAATAAAATTTAAAAAAAACACTAGGGGTCTGCAGTTGGTGGTGGGAGCAGAGGGCTATAAGCAAACTGACTGATGGTTCAAACTTTAGAAAATCTCGGGTACCACTAAAGGTAAAGGTGCAGTTGAATCTGAAAAAAGGAGGACTAGTTGGAAGTTGGCAGCAGAATAATAGCCCCACAGATCACCCGCCCAGCTCCAGTAGAAGATTAAGGATTTACTCTCTGGAGAGGATGGTAACAAACAGGCATGGCTACAGACAGACAGAGGAAGAGGGAGTCCATGTACTGAAATGCGAGCCATTACCCTCAGATTCCTTTCCCAGCTCAGTCCTACAAATGTCAGCAGCCAGCCTCATACCACTCCTGCTGTTGCTGCCACCACCATCACCACCACCAAGCAGAAGGGATTCCCTTCTGGGAATGCCCTTCTTGGAATCCCCTTCCAACATAAGAGGAAAATAAAAAACAAAACAAAAAATTACTAATACTAATAGGTGATTGTTGTATTACAGAGTTCCAGGTCCCTGCCTGAGCAGCCTACGATGAAGTTGCTATTCGGCTAGGTCCGACTGTGTGCACAGAGCTTCCAGTGATCACTTTATCACCTCACTCTTAAATGTGAGCAAACAGCCAGGGATCACCAAACATTTTAAGAAATCTTCTAATGTGACTGAAAATCAAAACTATAAACCAAATTGAGAGGAAACAGAGACAGTGCAAGGGACATGAGAAAACTTTTTACAAAATTGTAATTAATGTCTCCACTGAGATAAAAAGATGATGCACCTATGCCACAAAAAAAGATGGGGATGCCATGAAGTGAAACTTTGAGAGGGTATAAAGAACAACACATTTAAAATATGAGGGCAGAAGGCCAGGCATGGTGGCTCACGCCTGCAATCCTAGCACTTTGGGAGGCCATGGAGTGAGGATTGCTTGAGCCCAGTAGTTCAAGACCAGCCTACGCAACATAGTAAGGCCTCACCTCTACAAAAAAAATTTAAAAATTAGCCGAGCATGGTGGCACCCACCTGTAGTGCCGTCTACTTGAAAGGCTGAGGTGGAAGGATTGCCTGTGCCCAGGAGGTTCGAGGCTGTGGTGAGCCATGATTGTATCACTGCACTCCAGACAGAGTGAGACCTGACTCAAAAAAAAAAATTAAATTTTACAAAAGTAAAAATATGATGGCAGAAATAAGTAAAATTAATAGAAGAACTATTAATTCCCTAGAAAATATCCCTAGAAAAGTAAATACAAAATGCAAAGAAATGGAGATGGGAGATTTAAGATAAGGACACTTAGAGGAGCATGCCAAGAAGCCTAATACCTTCTAATCAAGAGTTCCAGGAATAGATAATAGAGAAAGCAATTACAGAAAAGTATTAAACAAGAAAATATTGCAGAACGGTTAGAATCTTTAGATTAAAAGGGTTCACTGAGTACACAGAACAATCAACAAACAAATTTTTAAAAAAAACTCTCACCAAAGCACATTTATCACAAAAATTAGGAAACCGGGAAATGAAAGTACCTGGAAGAGAAAAGGTCAGACACAAAGGACTGAAAATCAGTGGGGATGAATTTGTTAACAGCAACACTGGAGTTGAGGAGATCATGAAAAAACGTCTTGAAAATTCTGTTGGAAAATTATTTCCAACTTAGAAGTTTTTTTCCAAACTGTAAGTCAAAAATGAGAATAGGATATAGGCCTATTCGGAAATGCCAGGTCTCATTCTCTTACCTTTCTCATGAGCTGTCAAAGCAGTGCTTTTTAAACGTTAATGTGCCAAGGGTCACCTAGGAAACTTATTACAAAACAGATTCTGATTCAATAGGTCAGGAGCAGGTCCGAGACCCAGCATTTCTAACAAGCTTGCAGGTGATGCCAGTGCTTCCAACCCACACACCACACTGAGAAGTGAGGTACTAAAGGGTGTGTCTCCCCAAAATGAGAGAATCAACTAACAAAGAGGAAGGAGTAGAACCCAGGAAACTGAGGATTCAACATAAAAGCAAGTTAATATCCAGAATGATGCCGAAGGGAAATCCCCGGACATTGCCTAAAGGGAAGCTGGGCCAAATTAGGACATATCAATAGGTAGGGGAAGTTGAAGAGGAGAAAATAAGGAAGCTGATGGCTACCTGAGATATTGAGAGGAGATTTATACTTCTGGTGGAGACTTTGAAGACAAATGAGTGACAATAACATAGAAAACAAAGCAAATGAAAAAGTGAGGCACTTATTAACTCCAAGGAAAACTAAAAGTTAAGAATAAAAGATGGCCGGGCTCAGTGGCTCAAGCCTGTAATCCTAGCACTTTGGGAGGCCGAGGCAAGAGGATTTCCTGAACCCAGGGGTTCGAGACCAGCCTGTGCAACTTGGTGAGATCTTGTCTCTAAATATATTTTAAAAAAATTAGCCAGGCATGGTAGCACGCACCTGTAGTTCCAGATACTTGGAAGGCTGAGGCAGAAGGATCACCTGAGCACAGCAGGTCGACACTAGGGTGGCTGTGAGCGTGCCACTGCACTCTAGGCTGGGTGACAGAGTGAGACTCTGACTCAAAATAAAATAAAATAAAATAAAATAAAATGGCCGGGCTCGGTGTTTCAGCCTGTAATCCCAGCACTTCGGGAGGCCGAGACGAGTAGATTGCCTGAGCCTGTGGGTTCGAGACCTGCCCGGGCAACCCCGTGAGACCCGTCTCTACAATAAAAAAAAAATCAGCCAGGCGTGGTAGCATGCGCCTGTAGTTCCAGCTACTTGGAAGGCTGAAGCAGAAGGATCGCCAGAGTCCAGCAGGCCAAGGCTGCAGTGACCGGGAGTGTGCCACTGCACTCCAGTCTGGGCAACAGAGTGAGACTCCAACTCAAAAAAAATAAAATAAAATAAAATAAAGATAAAGAATAAATAAAATAAGATAAAATAAATGTAATTATATACTACATAATCACAATAATATAAACTACAAATATTAACCAAAAAGTTATAACAATATTGGGAAGTGAAGGAGGACAGGGTATAAAAAACAAAAACAAACTAAGCTCTCATCCTTCATAGTAGGAAGTCAATAAAAATCAAGAAATAATAGTATAAGCATGTTATTTTGGCATATGGAGATAAATATCTAAAGAAAAAACTAAAAGAGTTCAAAGTAGTTGTTTCTGGGTGAACTAATTTTTTTCATTATAAGCTTTGAAAAACTATTTGATTTTAAAAAATAATTACATGCCTACCTTAATCTAAATAGAAATCTTAAGTTTAATGAAAATTACTTGAAAATGTAGAAGTTTTGTCAATAAAAATAAAACATTTACAACACATATCACAATTAATTGCCACTTTCCAGTGTTTCAGGACTCTGCTGCAAACCACAGTTCAGAAGCAATTAACTTCCTTCAGATGCTCAGTCTAGGAGAGGCCATAGGGGCAAGAGATATTTGGAGTACAGCAATAGCAAGCTTCAGAGATGGTTATGAAACTTCCTGACACCCAAGAGGACATCCAACAGGTTCCTAGGTGAGATAATATCTTGCTGTATCTACTTTTTTCAAAAAAGAAACTTTTTCCTCCTAGACTTCCTATTTCAGTAAGTAGCAGCAACATCTACCAGGTTATCCCATGGACTAGTCAAGATTTTTTCCGTAGCAATTACCAGAAACCAATCTCAAACTGGCTTAATTAGAAGAGCAATTTATGGAGTCCTATGAAGCCCACAGGAAACCCTGGGAAAACCTAGGTTCAAATCCTACCTACAACATTTACCATTATGTAACTTAAATACTTAAATTGACCAAACAATGGAGGTGATAATGGAATTTTGGGAGTATGAAATGTGCTTAGAATAGTGCCTGAGATATAGTTAATACTTAACAGATATTAGCTATTATTATCATAAGCTATTATTCAAGAATCACAACAAATCTGAAGGACAAATTTTAAAATTTATCCTGGACACATTGTAGTGTAACTGAAGAACATCAAAGTTTTTGTTTTTGTTTTTGTTTTTGTTTTGAGTGAGAGTCTCACTGTGTCATCCAGGCTGGAATGCAGTGGCATGCTCACAGCCACCCCAGCGTTGACCTGCTGGGCTCAAGTGATCCTTCCACCTCAGCCTTCCAAGTAGCCAGAACTACAGGTGTGTGCTGCTATGCCTAGTTAATTTTTCAATATATTGTAGAGACAGTGTCTTACCAAGTTGTCCAGGCTGGTCTCAAATCCCTGGGATCAGGCAATCCTCTCACCTTGGTCTCTCAAAGTGCTGGGATTACAGGTTTGATTCACTGCCCCAAAGATTGTTTTTAAATATTAAACACCCCCACAAACAGGAGATAATTTTTCTACAAAGAATTGACAATTAAGCTAAGACAGGCTTCTCAACAGCAGTAGTAGTAAATAGAAGAAAGTAAAATATCTTCAAAATGCTGGAAAGAAAAATCTGCCAGCTGAGAATTTTATACCCAGCCAAACTATTACTTAAGAGTGAGCATTACATGAAGGCTTTATCAGATCAACAACAACAGAACGTTTATATCACCAACAAACTTCACAAAGCATTTCTAAAGATTTACTTCAGGAAGAAGAAAATAGAACTCAGAATAAGGATGAAATACAAGAAATATTGATAGGAAAATAGGTTATTAAACCCTTGGCAAACAAAAATATTGGCTGTGCAAATAATAATCATAATGATGACTAATACAGGGAATGAAAAATGAAGGAAGAAAGTACAACACCAAACAATGACAAATGAAATGGGAAAATATCATGAAGCTATGCATTTAAAGGACCTGGTCTCGCTCTAGAATTGGGTAAAGACATTGGTTAACTTTAAGCTTTGTTAATTTAAGTAAACAGGGTAAAATTTAGAGGTACTTAAAAAAATAATAGACTTAGAACATATACATTTTAAAATAATAAAGGGGGGAAAAAAGAAAAGGAATCCAAAATAATTCAAGAAAAAAAAAACATAGAAAAACAGAGTGACTAGAAAGCACAAAGTAAGATCACAGTAATAAGTCCAAATATATCAATAATCACAATAAATGTTAATGGACTAAATCAATCAATTCAAAACTATAAACTTAATTACCTACACACTTTTTTTTTTCATAATAGAAAGTTTTTAAAAGAGAAATTGACAATCTAGGTTGTTTAAAAAACATTTTTTTAAACCCCACCTGTACTATTTGTAAGAATCCACTGAAAACATAAGAACACAAAAATGTTGAAATAAGAGGCTGGAAAAAGCTACACCAGCAGACATGAATAATAATAAAATTGGTGTACATATAAACATAAGAGACTCTAGTACAAAAGTCATTAGAAATAAAGAGAATTACGATGTAAAGGTAAAATAAATAATCACCAGAAAAATACAACAGTTTTCTACTTGCATGTAACTAAATAACATAGCCTTAAAATGTTCTAAGCAAAACTTGGCAAAATTACAAGGAGACTGACACATTCATGATCATATCTCTCTCGCTAATGAATAAATAAAACATACAAAATATTAATGAGAATATACGAGATTTGAACAATATAGTTGACAATCTTCATCTACTGGACACATACAGATCCCTACAGCTACAACATTTAGAGAATACACCTTCTTCTCAAGCACAATGGAACACTTACAAACATTGATCATGAACAAAGTTTTACAATAAGTCTCAAACATTTGAAAAAAGTATCATCTGTGATGACATTCTTTGACTAAGATGCAATTAAGTCACACGTCAATCACAAAATCTAGGATTTGAGAGTTACGAAACACATTTCCACATGGAAACATACAATAAACTCACTTTTTTAAAAATTAACTTTATTTTCTAGAACAGAAAAAGTGTGATGATAGTACAGAGTTTCCCATACACTTTGTACCCAGTTTTCCCTATTATTAACATCTTATATTAGTATGGTATATTTGTGACAATTAATTAGCCAATATTGATGCACTATTATTAACTAAATCCATACTTTATTCAGACTTCCTTAGTTTTTATATAATGCCTTTTTTCTTTTCCAAGATTCCATCTAAGATGTTACATTACATTTAGTAGTCATGTCTTTCTCAGACTTCCCTTGTTTTGAATGACCTTGACAGTTTTTAGGGGTGCTGGTTAGGTATTTTGTAAAATGCCCTTCAGTTGAGATTTGTGTGATGTTTTCTCCTGATTAGACTAGTGTTGTGGTCTTGGGAAAGGAAGATCACAGATGTAAAGGGTCATTTTCCTCACATCTCATCAGGAGTACGTATTATCATTGTGCCTTATCACTTGGCTATGGCCATGTTTGCCAATTTTCTCTGCTGTAAAGTTACTTCCCCCTTTCATTCAGTATTCTTTGAAGCAAGTCACTAAATGGAGCTCACACTCACAGGGTAGGAAGTTGTGTTTCATCTCCTTTAATGGGGAGCATCTACACAAATTATTTGGAATTATTCTCCACGAAAGACTTGTCTCTCCCCCTCCTTCTTTATTTTTCTTTTAAGAGGCAGGCTAGAGGGAAGCAGTGAGATCATAGCTCACTGTAGTCTTGAACTACTGGGCTCAAGCCATCCTCTTGCCTCAGTCTCCCAAGTAACTGGGAGTATAGGTGCATGCCACCATGCTCACCTAAGTTTTTTCATTGTTTTTGTAGAGATGGGGGGGGGTCTTTCTGTGTTTCCCAGGCTGGTCTCGAACTCCTGGCCTCCTGCAATCCTCTTACCTTGACCTCCTAAAGTGCTGGGATTATAGACTTGAGCCGCTGTGTCCGGCCCCCATTGATTTTTTTATTCAATAATTTCTTTATTTTGGGATGGACTCATGGATATTTATTTTATACTTTGGGTTATAACCCAAAGCTACTTTATTATCCTTTTGCTTAAATTGTTACAGCTCTGTCATTGGTTTCCGTGTTTCTTTGACATATACACATAGTTTTACTTTTTGAGTACTTCCTTACTTTCTGGCACTACAAGATGCTTTAGACTTATCTTGTATATTTCCTGTCCCTATCCTAGAATCAGCCATTTATCAGGGAACCTTGGTTCTTTCTTATTGGAGAATGGTATTAGCAACCAAAATCTAGGTACTGTATGTGCTTGCTGCCGCTGGAGTGTCATTGCCTCTAGGTTCTCACAGCAGACAGGGTCAGGCTATTTTACATACATATTGTTTTTAATAACGTAAAATAATATTTGTGTGTCATGCTGCTGTCTCTGATTCTAATACCATTCTAGTACCATTTGTTCATTTGAGTTATGCAATAGTCTTTTTTTTTTTTTTTTTTTTTTTTAGTTGGAGTCTCACTCTGTCACCCAGACTGGAGTGCAGTGGCTGCTCCCGGCCACCGCAGCCTTGACCTGCTGGGCTCTGGCGATCCTTCGGCCTCAGCCTTCCAAGTAGCTGGAACTACAGGCACGTGCTACCATGCCCGGCTAATTTTTTGATTTATTGTAGAGATAAGGTCTCACCAAGTTGCTCAGGCAGGTCATGAGCCCGTGGGCTCAGGCAATCCACTCACCTCAGCCTCCCAAATCACGGGATTACAGGCTGAGTCAC
>CAUYQG010255733.1:0-19389 GCA_963574415.1 Tarsius wallacei
CTAAACATAAAACCTCCAACTATAAGAACCTTAGAAAATGCAAGAGACACCCTTATGGAAATTGGAACTGGCAGCCAATTCCTGATCAAAACCCCAAGAGTCCATGCCATAAGAGAAGATAGACAAGTGGGAACTCATCAAACTGACAAACTTGTGCAAAGAAACCATCAAGAGAGCAGAGAAACAGCCCACAAAATGTGAAAAAATATTTGCCAATTGTATATTTGACAAAGGGCTAACATCTAGTATCTACAAGGTACTCAAACGTGCTGAAAATTAAAAAAAAAAAAAGCCCCATTACAAAGTGGGCAAAAGATATAAATAGACACTTAAAAGAAGACATACAAACAGCCAAAAGATACATGAAAAAATGCTCAGCCTCATTAGTCATCAAAGAAATGCAAATTAAAACCGAAATACCACCTAACTCCATTCAGGATGGCCATCATCAATAACTCAAAAAACGACAGATGCTGGAGAGGACGTGGGGAAAAGGCAACACTTCTACACTGTTGGTGGAAGTGTAAACTAGTACAACCTCTATGGAAAACAGTGTGGCGATTACTAAAAGATCTAAAAATCGACCTTCCATATAACCCTAAAATCCCCCTATTAGGAATATATCCAGAGGAACTCAAATTACTCTATGAAAATCATGCCTGTACATGCATGTTTATTGCAGCAGTATTTATGTAGCAAAAATATGGAACCAACTGTACTACCCACTGAAAGAGGACTGGGTAAAAAAGATTTAGTACATCTACATGATGAAATGTTACACAGCCATAAACAAGGTCAAAATTATGAACTTCGCAGCAACTTGAATGGGCTAAGAGTCCACAATATTGAGTGATTTTTCACAGAAGCAAAGAACTGAGTACCATATGCTCTCATTCATAAGTGGACCTTGGACAATTATCATAATACTATAAGAAAGGGATTGGCAGGAGGGGGAAACTGCCAGGGGAAGGGGGCATATCTCATCAACAAGGGTACCTGCATAATGAACATTTGTATACCTAACCCTAAGTTGTATCCCAAATCTTTGAAATAATTTTTTTTAAATGTGTTACATATACATGATGGAATATTATGCAGCCATAAAGCAGGACAAAATTATGAACTTTGAAGCAACTTAGATGGATTTAGAGTCTATATTACTCAGTGACCCATCACAGAAACAAAGAACTGAGTACCACTTGTTCTCACTCATAAGCAGTCTCTGAACAATTATCATAATACTATAAAAAAGGGACTGGCAGTAGAAGCAATTGCCAGGGGAGGGACAGGGGACACACTTCATCAGTAAGTGTAACTGATCTCAAATCAGGTGAAGTGGGGACCAAAGTGAGGCCTAAACTTTACTTGTACAATGATCATTTGTATATCTAATCTTGAATTGTACCCAACATTCTTTAAATAAAAAATAATTTTAAAAGAATATCTAGTTTCAAAAAAAATACAACAGAAGAGAAAGCTATAGGATAAAACCTGAGATACTAACAGAGGGTTTGGAAAAGTTAAAGGAAGAGATAGAGAGATACCTAGAAACACCTTATTCAAGTCACTTTTGCACCAACTATTCAATTGTTCTGGGGTCATTCAGTTTTGTACCTATCTCCCCAATCAGAATACTGTTTTCTTGAGTGTATTTTACTCATCTCATGGCATGAGTATTTGTTGATTTATAAAGGGCTTGCCATATAGTAACCTTTTAAAAAAATTTTGGATAAATAAGTTAATACATGAAATAATCTCATATGGACATTCATTTTTGCTGTGTATTTTTTTTACTCAATTTACCTTGTATGTTATGTAGATGGAGAAAGTAGGGCTGACTTGGGGAGGAGACAATCTTCTTACTTTCTCTTTATGGTCCATTTTTCTTTCCATATAAACAAAATCATCACGGAAAAGACAAGAACATTCAAGCAGTGATGTACAATTACAATTCACAGCAATTCCCCATTTCCGTCCACTCTCATTAAGATAACTTAAAGACCATATTATCATGTATGTTTGACTTTTCAAAGTATGACCTTTTGTCATTTTTACAGAATTTAGAAATGTCAAACAGAATGATAATAGACTGAATTTTCCATTTCAGTTTATTTTGGGTCAAATGGACTTGAGATACTGCAACAAATATATATATATATATTTAACTAAGGATCACATTCAGCTGGAGCCTTTCTTAAGTTATTCAGTAATATAAACACTGACAGTGAAAAACTAGCATTTTGCACATCAACAGTTAAAAATACAAGGTCTGGGAAATTTATAAAATGGAAATAGAATATGTATATAACAAGAGTTTACTTTGTGCCAGGATTTTTCACAATCATTATTTAATCCAAATAAGGATGACAGCACATGAAAAGCAGAAATGCATATCACTATAGAATCCACAGAAAGAAAAATTTTGAGAAACATTGATCAACAAATGGCAAATACGGCCAAGAGATCAAGTAAGCCATAACCAAAAATATCTGTTAGTTAGAGAAACATAGAGGTCTTTCCTAATAACTTTTTTGTTGTGTGGTGCTAAATCTAGTTGGAATTGTTTGTTTAGAGAGGGAGGGAGGGAGAGAGAGAGCGAGAGGGAGAGAGGGAGGAAGGGAAGGAAGGGAGAAAAGGGAGAAAAAGGAGAAAGAAAACAAGAGAGGGGAGGGGAGAGAGTGAAAGAAAGGGAGGAAGAGAGGAAGAGAGAGAGAGAGAAGCTAGAATACATGTATTTTTTAATCAACAATACAAAAATTTTGACAGGATATTTAGCTAGGAGTCCATATATTTATTGATTTTAAAAAATAAAATATATGAGCAAGGCTTATTTAATAACTCAGGGGAATTATCTTTAAGCTCAATTTTCTCATTTATGAAATAGGATAACTATTCATAGTACTGTTTTGTGTCTTACATTTAACAATCTAAATAAAGTACAGAGCAAATAGCTTGAGGCAGGAAGGCATTTAATAAATGTTAGCTATAATTATTTCATATAAGAGTTATTGTCATTATTATTTAATAGTGTTCTTCTTTCCTCATTTGTATCTCTTCCTCAAGAATATCAATTCTATGTAGGTTGTTGGTTTATTCCCTGGCCATATGAATTACATCTTTCACCTTTTATAGAATATGCCTTTTTCTCTCTCATCCAAAGGGAGTTTCAAGTTTATGCATTATATCATTGGTTTGATACTTTCAATGAAGATTCATATTCTACTATTTAGTTTTCAGTTTCCTTTCTATCTTTGCTTATCTCTTCCATTTCCATTTTCATCAAAGTCTGATTTCCCCTTATGACTTTCAGATCCATTTCCATAGAAGACATGTCTTCTTTAATTTTAATGAAGATCTTAGAATAGATTAGTGAGTTTTCTTTTGGATCCTACAGTAGCACATTTTCTGAAGTTATGCAATTCCTTTGAGCCCTTTGTGTGCAATTTGCTTTCATATTCTGTAAAATGTTATCTTATAGAACATGTTAATTTTTAAAACTTTTTAAATTGCTTTTAAAAACCAACTGGGTTTATTCTTATTTGTTTATTTATTTTTACTCATCTTCCAAAAAAGACCAAACCTTTGTCACTGGACAACCTTTGGAATTTCTCTGTCCACTTAGGAAGTGATATAACCTTCCTCAAATCTTTAGTAGCAAAGATTGAAGTAACCATCCTCAGATTTTTAGTACAGGAAAAAATATAATACTCTTTTGGCTTTTACCCAATGAACTGCTGCAGAGAGCATCTTACTGTGCCTTTCTCTGGCTAGTTCTTCATTAATCTAAATTGATATAACACATGAAAAGCACAGAAGCCCTCTTCCATTGACTTCTATGGTACTTTCTTGTAAGAATTATCCTTTGCAATTGTCATATATCACTGCCAGATCCCAATACTTATGAGAGACTGAATATACAAACATACAGCAGTCAGTCCATGTATAAAAACAGAGCTCTAACTGCAATCTACAGTAACCAACCAGGAGGCCAGCCTACTATTTATAGTAACTAACCCATGAAGACACTAACCAGTCTGGAAAGCCAAACAATAATCCCTGTAGCAAGAGACCCTAAAACACAAGATTCGATTCTTAACTAACAGCATTCTATATTTTTGCTCCTGCTTCCCATTTAGGGTCAACCAGAGAAATCCAAATATGTGCCTTAAACCAATCACATAGGATGTTCTGCTTCTAGTTAGCCTGTCTTCAACATTCCTATGTCAGCAGTTTCCAGTCAGGGTATACATATCTTCTCTCTTTTCCTTCATAAAGTTTTCCCATTGCTCTGTCTGCCTTTGAGACTCTGTCAAACACAAATGGGGGTGAGGCTAACTTTCTTGCTATAGAAAATGCTGAACAGCCTTTGCTTGATGTCATTTGAGTGATCTTCACTTATTTCCACACTAATTGCCATGTTGAACTCTGGGCTACAGAGTTTATGCCTAGATAAATAAGGATAGATCAATTTATCTTTGGGAATACAATGCATTTTGAGAAGAAAAGCAGGAACGATAATAAGCTAAAATTTACATTTTTTAATTCATTTGCATCTGCCTCATAATTATACTATTAGTTCATGAGTTTTAGTTTTTAATTTTTGTTAGTTTTTTATCTTCATGGATATTTTAGTGAATAGTTGTGAGAGGGTGCTTAGTGCTGGCATCTTATACCAGCAGTATCTGGTGTAAGATGCTCCTTACTGGTATAGTCTATTGTAACACAAGTTTTGACACACTAAAGGTTAATATGCTTCTAGAGCTGGCAACTTTAACTCTAACCCCATACACAGCTACACACACACACACACACACACACACACACACTCTTCTAGTAATGAATAAAATACCATTATTCAGATCTTTGTTTTATTTGTCTGCAAATGTATCCATTTTTAGATGACTATTTATTTTCTCTGAATTAGCTATAAACAAATTAACTGAGTCACCTTACTATTTAATAAATCATTAATGGGGTGCCTTCTAATTTAAAAAAGTTTAATTCCCACATTATACTTCTAATAGCTTTGTGGTTTTTATTCATAAATGAGGACCTAGCACTCACACCTAGAAAGACATCAGGTTATTTAAAAGCAATAAACACGTTTTCTTTTTAGCTCGATCAACTAAGAAAAGTTAAATTTCACAAGTTTTGGTTGCTGTGTGAGTAGTCTGTTTTTCTCTTATCTGCTTTTCACCTCTGCACACAGACTTGTGTCCTTGAGATACAAAGTAATTTGGAGTGGTTTTTTGCTATTCCTGGCAATTCAGACTTGTTTTTCTATTGCACACTTCAGAGCTCAGTGTGAAGCATTTATCCTACTTAATCATGACAATGTAGATGCCAGAAGGAATTGAGGAAAACAGCAGTGCAGTAAAGATCCAGCCCTTAGTGAGGGGAAATCCTGGCTCTGTTGTCTTCCCTTGTAAATTCTACTGCAGTGCACTCCTCTCAATATTTTAATAATATTCTTTATATATGCTTACTGCTTCAAAGTATTAATTTACATTCTCCTTCAATCAAATGTTATTTTTCTTTTCAGTCGCATTTCACAAATTTATTACTGGTGAAGTTCATAAGATAATTTCTACATCTTTAATATGTATAGATGAACTCTGTGTCATTTATTTAAATCAATTTAGTGATGTTAATATGTTCGATGAGCCATTTATTTAACCTGAAGGATTTCACTGAGATATACCTTGTTATTTGAGTTGACATTCATACTAATTCAGAGATTTGTCCTTTTAAAGCACATAGTTAGTCTGAAGTCAGCTAGTTTATCATCATGCTATATGATTCGATTCCTCCTTCAATATTTTTCATCTACCAAACAAGGATACAAAAGAGAAGTACGCATTTTACAAAGCAGTAGCAGGAGAATCACTTGAGTAATATAAATCAGTAATAATTACTGACAATGCAAGCCCTAACAGTAATTATTGTCAGTTACTTGCTATGTGCTCGACACGGTGCTAAGGTATTATATCTTACAGCAACCTCATGAAGCAAGTATCATCATTTTCTCCATTTAACAGAAAAAAAAGTTGACTCTCCAAATGGATAAATTTGCTTGAGGCCACATGACACTCAGCCCAAGTTCTTATTTTGAATGGGATAGTATTTCTTTGGTAGTTCTTGTTAAAAATTATTCATGATGAAAAAGGCAAAAATCTCATATAAATTATATGAGACATATATACTAAAATGGAAATGATACAGAGAAGATAAGCATGGCCCCTGCACAAGGATGACACCCAAATTCATGCAATATTCCACATTTTCTTTTGCATTCTATTAAACAAACACTAATCTATGTAAATTTTACAACGGAAATATCAGACATTTTATAATTACTTAATAAATCATTTATCTACAAAAATAAATTATATTGTTTAAACTTTATTTATTTTAATGATGTGGAATACAATTCAGGGTTCGGTACATAAGTGATCATCGTATAGGTGAAGTTTGGGCCTCCCATTGATCCTCACTTCACATAGTTTGGGGTCAATTACCCTTATTTTAAAAATAAAGTGAAAAAGATATGGAAGGGAGAGATTGCATTGCATCCACTTACTAGCTCTTTAAAAGAAAAAAAATTCATTTAAAATCTGATCTATTTCTGTTTAAAGGATTGAAAGGTAAATTGTAAAACATCTCACAACTTAGATAAAGCCAACTTAGAAACTGAGGTTGATTGCCTCCAGAATCTCTTAAGATTTTGTATTGCCTCCCCAACATGCTAGCTCTGGGATTTCTTATTTTTGTTTCCTGAGGCAAGTTACTACTTAGAGTCCATGAGCCTCCATCACTTCATTTTGTAAAATTTATTTTAGAGTTGTGGAGTACAAGTGAGGATTTGCTATTTAAGTAGGCTACATGCAGGTGTTCATTTGTTACATTTGTTACATTTGTTACAGATATTAGAAGGGTTGTTGTGAAGATTAAATTAAACCATGATTCTCAAGTGTTTAGCAAAGTGCCCAGCGCCTACTAAGCCTTCTTTCTATAAGTTGCAGCTACCAGCTCTGGAATTTTGCTCACATTGTCAGCCCATTTCTTTGTCTGTATTGATTTATTCTCTACCACAACTTTATTATGGGAATAAAGATGAGAATTTATGTGAATGGCTAGCATAGTATAAGGAACACTGAGATGAAATTGATGAAACCTCACTCTGCTCCCAGGTTTTCCACTTGTACATTATGACACTAAGCATCACTAAGCTTTCTCTAAGCTTAAATTCACCCTTATGGAAAAATAATATAGGTACAATGAATTGTGCCAACAAAAACTCAGAGTTAAGCCAAGCTTCTCAGGTTAAGTGTGCAGTCTACCATAAGACTGTCTCACTTCAGATACAAGTCACAAGTTTGGGCGTCCTCAGGATGCCCTCACTTCTGAGCAGCTGGCTGCAATTTCAGGGGTTCCCACTACCCTTTAAGTTTAATAATGTGCTAGAAAGACTCATAAAATCAGGAAAGCACTCATTTTATTATTGCAATTTTATTATATAAAAAAGGATACAAATCAGAGTCAAAGGGAGAGATGCATAGGGCAAAGTTTGAGAAAATCTCATTTGCAAAGCTTTGTCCCCAGGGATGCACTGCTCTCCCAGCACATCAATGTAGGACAGACTGAACCCAATCTTCACAAAGGTCAGACTGATATCATGTGACACAAAACCACAAAGCTCTAATTGCCTGGTTGATCTTTCTGCTGTGGCCAGCTCGAAATCTTGAGTCATTTCCTTAGCGTAAAGTATCTAGGGGATCATGGTGAGTCACCTCATTGGGATAAACTATCCGACATGGCACTATCATGTATCACAATGACACAAAAATTCTAAGGATTTGGAGTTTACTTCCTTGGAGGCAGAAACAAATACTAGCCACATTCTTTATTACATTGTAGGTTATATAAAATATGTTCTTTAGGGCACTCTGATTCTACTTCCTAACTCACATACGTAATCTTAAAATATAGAGTCCAGGAATATTTTTAGTGGAATAATCATAAAAAGGAAAAGCAAAAAACAGTATATATGAACTGAAAGTTCTCTCATCTGTGATTATCTTCCACAAACTAGGCACAGAAAAAAAAGAGTTGACTCTGTCCTCAAAAACATACTCAGACAGGCTGGGGAAAAAAATAGTTGAAAAGGATGACACTGAATAAATATGTCCAATAGCTTATTTATCTATTATCTAAAGTTTCAACTACATTCCATTAACTCCTGAATCAGTCATATTTATAGTCGTATATCCTGGAGTCCTTCTGTGTACCAACAGCCTTGGAATTATAATAGATTGTGAAACTTGGTTCCTCACATCTTTCATCCCTAAATCTTGTGATCTGATAATACAAGGAGTATTGGGAAGTAATAGCGTTTTCCACATATCAGACCGAAAAAGAGTGTCAACATAGCACACAAAACTTAAACATATTGCTTTGTTTGTGAACCATTTCTGAAAAAAATAAGAAATCTGTTGCAGAAAAGTGAATATTTTAAGCATTTTGTAATAACTTCTTGTTCCATACAGTCATATAAGAAACTATCATGGACTTTCTGCTCTCTACTAACAAAAGATGTCTTTGTTTTTCTTCCCAAACTGGTGGACTATCACCCTGCTTTAAGTGTGTGTGTGTGTGTGTGTGTGTGTGTGTGTGTAGGTGTGCATGTTTTGTGATAAGAAGATACTGATATTACAGTAGAAATGGGCAACATCCTTCATTGAGATGATTAAAATGTAAAGCTTTCATATGAGTACTACAGTATGTGATTGCTTATACAGAGGCACAGGAGATTACAAATACATTTTCTGTGCTATTTTGTATGACAGAATGATTTTCAGATACTATATACTCAAAAGATTTTAAATGCCAGTTGGCAGTTTAATGAACTATTTGTGAGAAGAAATTTCTAAGATACAATATAGAACCAACCAAATAAGAACGAGGTATCAGACTCCGCTTTTATGTTTTTTTTTAGCCAATATGTAACCAGGCTAAATTAGGATAGATCTTAGTAACTAAGAGATATGAAATGCCTTGTTCTCCTGGACCACATTCTGTGTTGAAGATGCGGCCATGTTCAATGGTTTATTTAAATCAACCTGACAATATTAACATGTTCTATGAGGCATTGGGTCCCAAGAATCCCACACAGATACAACCCTTATTGAATTTCTTATGAAGTTGGTACAAATTCATATATTAAAGTATGTGAAACAGAATGGTCTAAGAGTTTTGGGTGAACTAAGAGACTTATTCTACCTATGTGCTGCCAGAAAATTCTTCATAAAAGTGTTATTGGGGATGAATCTTGAAGAATGAGTGGTAGCTGCCTACGCCAAGCAGGGGATGAAGACTATTTCAGTGAGACAGCTTGTGAGCAGCATGAACATAAGGCATCAAAAAAGAAATGGAAAAAAATTTGACATAACCAGGAACTAGGATAGATTGAGTTTAGATAAATACTACCTCCGGAAGATAGAGAACTATAGAGTGCCAACGGTATAGAGAAGTCTCTACTACTAATTAGCTGCACGACTAAAGGGTAAAATTGCTCATTGCTTTCATCTCTTATCTGAAGATTTGAAGATTCTTCCATGAGTAACTCCTGGAGCCTTTATCTGTGCAATCTCCTAGAACAACCACAATGAACTTACTTTTAACAGTGACAGGAACTGAAGCACCATACAGAAGCCTTTCTTCATTCTATATCTCTCCATCTCTCCCTGTTCTATAATCTCAGTCAATTACTTTCTCAGCCTCCAAGCTTATTTTGAACTTTCCTGTTTCTGAACACAATTCCTTCCTGGAATACCCTGCTCACTTCCTGCCTCAGAGTCAATTTTCCAAAACTGTCTTTTTAAAAAGATTTTCCAAAACTCTCAAACTGATACTAATCTTTCTTTGTACTTTGACACTATTTCAACAGATCACTGTCAGTCTTATGTCACAGTTAGTATGTGTTTTCTCACAGAAAATGAACTCTATGGAGGTGGTCATCATGTTTGGATCTCCAGTGGTTTTTATAACCATATATGGCACATAGTGCATTATACACTTGGCCAATAAAATTTTAATGGTAGAATACTTAAAATTGTCAAAGCAGAAATTATGGTTCTATAATAATTTCTCTTGACATGTAAGACAGTCTTTTATAATATTTATTAAGCTTTATTCTAGACTTTTACCAAAAAATAGAAACATGCTATCAATTAATTGAGCACAAAATACTCAGGTACAAACTTATCTTTTTTGACACTTCAAATTATAAATTTATTTTCCATTTTCAAAGCCATAAACTATGTTCTTTGATGGCTGGTCCAACCAGAAGGTTTTACTATATAATTTTATACTCCCTTTGTTGATGTACCCAGATAAGTTATTGCTTTATGAGCTACAACCTATTAACAGGCATTCATATTGAGCAACTTATTTTGAATAAAATATTCCTGGGGAAATATAGATACTGCAAAGTTATTATTAAAGGACCAGGGAAATATATCACATTTTGAGAAAAGAAAAATCCTACACTAAATGCATCCTGTTTGCTCCTAGTGTAAAATGCTCTTTAACCAATTAATAGCTGTTCTCTAGCACATTTGTTTTCCCCTCTGTTTTGTCCCTTTATAAGATTTGACTTTTAAAAAGTCTACAATTCTCGTGTGCTATATCTTACTTTGTATTATAACATTCAAAAGTAAACCTGACTTTTCTGTCTCCAGTCCTTTTATTTAATGTGATGATAAGTTGTCTTTATTATTTGGTTCAGTGATTGATAAATTATTGTTTAAGTCAAAATTAGAGCATTAGTGAGAATCTAGCAAATTAACTTCTTTTTATAATGAGTTGCCCTACTCTAGCATCGATGTGATTAGCTTTGGTTTTTGAAGGTATTTTACTTTCTCAGCATCATGCTTGAGATTATCTCCTAAGAGCAGGAACATGACAAAATAAAAAGAAAAAAAAAGTTTGAGCAAGAAAGTCAAACGAGCTTGGTATTTCTGTTTAGGATTCACTTGTGTCAGATTAGTTTTCCTCCCATTAGTTTAGTTTCCTTAGTTCTAAAATGAGATCAGATCTGATGTTTAGGGTTTTTCCCTGCTTGAATACTCTGTGGTTTCTAAGAGAGAGCTCTTCTTCAGTAAGCATAAACCATTCTATATACAACTGGTTCTCAGAGATCCATCTGATTCTTCTTCTCTGCTAAATTATTCAATAATTCTGTATAACTGGAAACCTATATTCTTTAAAATATATGGCTATTATTATCTTACATATTGTGTACAAAATTTGTCTTTCGCATCATCTGCACTATTTGGTCCAGCCTAAAAATTAATCTTCTAGCTAAGAAGAAAACAAATATTTTGTAATTGAGTGAGTAGTGTGGTCTCCTCTCATTTTCTGGACTCTTTCTCTAATAAAGAATCTAAGAAACCTGGTTCATTTTTTTAACTCTTAGCAGTATAAAAAATGCTCTTTGTTTTAATATAGAAGAAAAACTTCACAATATCCGCTGACAGAGGTGGTGCTTGCTTCTACCTGTGTATGTACTGTTGAGCGATACAGTCAGGGTACCCCAGCCTATGGATATCAGTAAAGTTCCATATTCATCAAAAAACAAAATCCCAGTTCTTTTTGCCTTTACATCCCCTTCTTTCTGCTCTGATTTCTTTCTCCACTGTCCATATATAGTGTTCTCATATGTGACCTTCCTTCAGTCTCTTAAATAAGACTAATTCTTTGGCCTCACAAGTGAAAGTAAGCAACAATTATGTGATTTTGATATTTTAACATTATTTTTATAGTTTTATTATCTTGCTTCATTTATTCTATTTTTAAATAAATTTCTCTCTAAGAAGCCACCATGAAAACAAGTCTCCTAGATTCTCCGTGCCAATTATTTTGGGTCCCATATAAAAATAAAAAGAAAGTCCTGCTTTTTTGTCATCTGGATTAGGAAATAATACTCCTTATGCCAAGAGACTTATAAAACACTTTATGAGATAGAGTTTTCTTTTTTTGTTGTTGTTGTTGTTTTTGCTTTTGTTTTATTTTTAGTTTTAAAGGTGTGGGGTACAATTCAGGGGCGGTAGAGTTTTCAACTTCAAGACTAATCTTTTTCTTTTTAGGACATTAAGCCCATTCTAAATGGGGAGGGAGAACTTGTGTCAATCCTTTCATTGTCCTCATCTCTCCTTTTTTTTTCTCTGCCACAGGCTGAATGAGAGTTGGGAAGGTATAAGCCTGCTTCCTTTTCAGTTTTTAATACCTCAAACCCAAACTCCAGCTGAGTGTCAGCTCAGCCAGGAACCTCTGTCTCTGGAAGTTCTAATCAATTTTCTTCAATCATTGTTTATTAAAAAAAATTCTTAAAGTGTCTTCACGAACATGGCACTGGTAGGCTCTCTCTAAGTTCATATAAGCATCCATATTTCATTTCTTCTTGAAATTAACTACGTCTGATGTTAAAGGCATACAGGATTATATTATGTAGCAAGTAGATCTAAATTGTAAAGTTTGTTAGATAAAGAGTCACAGTAACCACACATCTAGTGAGTGACCTTACTTTAGAAGAATTTACTCCTATTCAAGCAGCTCTGAATCAAAGTTACAAAAAAAATTTTTAATCTAAAAAATAAAAAAAAGGCTACCATCGACAACCAAAAAGTTGCTGACAATTATGCTGCAATGCACATGAAGTCAAAAGTTATGCTTCAAGTTCTATAGTTGAAATATTAAGGTGTTTTGTTAATTGTCAACTGCCACATAAAATATCCTCCCCTTTCTACATAATATATAATTATTGACTTATTATTTGCTTTTCAGCTTACAAAAGATAAAAATGGAAAAATGAAGCAATATGAAAACAAAATAAATATTTATAGTGAGATGCAAAATTATTATGGAAGAAAGGCCAACTGACCCTCCCCCCCAACATTAGAGAAAAAGATATTAAAGCCACCATGGATTGACTATATTGCTCTGTAATAACACAACCGATTTTGATAATAACAATCCCTCAATAGCTACAAAACTGGGCCAATGCTTTGTGCTATAGAAAACAATGGAAATGTCCACACATTAAAGATTTTTGTAGACATAAAATTCTAGAAGGTAAATTTAATCTATCTGAAGAATTCAATTATATGGGATACCACATTCATTCCTAAAACTTTTGATTAAATGAGGTCTTATCAAATTTAGGTCTTAACAATGAGTCACCTTTTAAAACCCTCCATAAGAAGAAAGTTTGGACATCATTAGAATCAGAATAATTTATAAGATATATGCTCATTGATATCGTTTATTGTTGTTAGTGAGAAATTGTTATCTTGTGCCATATAAAAGTAAATGCATTAGACAGATACAAAGATTTAAGTAAGTAAAAGCAGACTAAAATATTAAAATGAGCCCTCTCTGTCTATTTTTCACTTTAGTTAATGTGGTCTTCTTCATTTTTATCTGATATAATTAACTGAATCATGACCGTTACTTAGCCAGAAAACAGCATCTTATCTTAAAGAAGACAGCTTTTAAAGAAGTTAGAAGTTGATTCCTTCTACCAGAGAGAAATTAAGACATCAGCATATAGTCTTTTCATTCTAATATAACTAATAGTTGTCGAACTGAAATAATCTTCCTTAGTTGTGTGTGTGTGTGTTCATGTGTATGTTCATAAAAAATGACTAACATCAGCTGGACATGGTGACACACACTTATAGTCTCTTGGGAGGCTGAGATGGAAAGATCTCTTAAACCCAGGTATTCGAGACTGTAGTATGCTGTGATCACACCAGTGAATAGCTACTGTACTCCAGCTTGGGCAACATAGCAAGACCCTGTCTAGAAAACAAAACAAAAACATGGTAAAATTCTTTGTTAAAAAAAAAAAAGCTCTAGCATTTAAATATGATTTTCAAGGTTATTTTTAAGATGGGAAGGTTAAAAGCATTGTTATCAAAGACTTCAATAAACAATGGTACACAGTAGAAAATCTTAGAGACTTGGAAGGTTTGAATATAAAGTATATAAAAAGAATAAAGGAACAATGGAAAAATGATGTTTGAAAAGGATGACCTGAGGACAGGTCATGTGGAAACTTGGATTTTAGGCTAAAGCACCTGAAATATATTGTCTAAATAAAATGGAAACTACTGGGAGATTTTGCCAAAACAGAATCCTGTTAGTGTTGCTGAAAATTTAACCAGGTGGCATAAAATGGATTGGATTTTTAAAAGCTGGAAGAAATGGGAATCTCAATGGAACTTTTGCAGTTGCTCAAGGAAGCAATAATGGTATGTCCTTTAAAGTAATAGTTGAAGAAATGAAGAACAAGTGATAAATCTGCCTTTCTGTCACTACTACTGCCAAATCAACAGGATTTGGCAACTGATTATATATCAGACTCTAAAGAGGCTATCAAAAAGATTACACCAATATTTCAAGATGGGTGACTGGAAATGGTAACTCTATTGCAGTTTATATCTACCCCCATTACAAACTTTATGAGTGATATGGAAGGTATGATCTCTAAGGAACTACAAAGCAAATGAAATCTCTCTTAGATGTGACCATATTGATTATTTCCAAGGCATTCATATGCATTCACTTAGTATAAATATTTCTGAGCCCGTCAGCCTCCAGTGACTATTAGCCTAGAGTGTAAAATGACATTTGAAGGGCATGAATCAATTGTAGCTAGAAAGCCCTGTGAGATCCTAGTCAACCAAAGCTGTGTAGTTTTAATATTTTGTTTTGAGAAATATTTATTCCCACTGTTATTATTTATATATCACTTATAAATTTTAATATGAGACATGAAAGATTTTATAGCATCACTTAAAATAGCTTCTGCCGAGTTGTTTGAAATATCATATTTCTAAGGTTTTTTTTTTCCCCCTCTAAAATCAAGTGCTTTTGTAATGCTACAATCAGAAGATTTTGTTTTCCTCTTTGGTACAGTGTTCTTTTGTGATGTCTTGCCCTACTTTCATCTTATTCTTTTATTTTTTATTTTTTGCAACTGAGTAGATTAAAAATAAGACTTGAGAGTGAAGAAAAAAGGGTGTTTTTTGTAAGTCATAAGTTGTCAATTCTTCATAAAAGCAGTCTCCTTGAGGAGTCTGTTCTACAGCTTTGTCAGCTCAGGATAAAGAGCCTTGGGCTTCTGGAAACTTTTGGAAATATTTGGTCATTTATGGAAAAAAAATAATTAAAATTGTTCAAAAAGTTTAATAGCCTGTATTTTAAAGAAGCAAGTTGTAGAAAAGTCTGGAAGAAAGAACATTTCAGTGATATAAGTAATATATTATTTAGAGGCAACTGCTAATGGGAAGCACACACAAATATCAGCAGAATCAAAGACTAATGGCACAATGTCTGCTCCAGCACCACCCAGTATGTTATCTTAAGGACATCACTTAAGGACTCGATTTTTAGGGAAATCAATGGGATTTGGTAACTGATTATATATCAGACCCTTCTGAGAGATGATCAAAAAGATTACACCAATATTTCAAGATGGGTTCCTAAGTTTTCCAAACTGTAACCTTAAAATCTACTAATAGGATAATACAAATTAAATTGTAAATCATTAATGAATATAGAGGTATAAATGTTAGAAGTATTAAAAGCAAGAGAAGCATTGAATTAGTTTATCTAAAGAATATAAAGATGAACAATATAGAAGGAAAAATTACACACACACACACTCCACACACTCTCACACACACATTAATTATTAAAAGTTTAAAATAATATGTTTTTTCATTTAAATCCATCATGAAAAGAGTGAGACTGCAAATCATCATAGGCTGAAAAAGACATCAGCATGCTATCTAAAAAGAACATATTCTAATTATAGACAAAGAGCTTCTTCAAATCATTAAGTGTTTTAAAAATCTGATTTTTTAAAAAGACAAAGATCCTGAGTAAGTATTTTGCAAAATAAGACGTTAAAGTATCCAATAAGTATACATTTAAAATAGTTAACATTACCAAAGAAATGCAAATTTAAGTCACAATAAGATACTAATACATGCCCTTAGGATGACTAAAATAAATAAATCAATAAAACTAACAAACTTTTAGAGAGTTTCAGTTGCTTGGGATGTAGAGTAACTGAAACTCTCATACATTGTTCATAAGAATACATATTGTCATAAACATACTAGAAAATTTATTTAAAAACATGTTAGAAATAATTGTTTGGTAACATCAGCTAAAGTTGATTACATGCCAGCCCTATAAACCAGCATTTCTACTTGGAGATACGTTCCCAAGAGAATTAGTGTATATGTTCAGCAATACATATAAAAAAAGACATTACTGGAAGTTTTATTCATAATTTCCCCAAAGTTGAAACACCCCAAACATCCATCTAAAAAAGAGGACAATTAGTGCATCACACATTGGAACACTATGCAATGGTAGCAAATATCATAAGCTCACAGACCAATAATGAGAAAATGAAGCTGAACATAAAACATATTATATATTATTCCATTTATATAAAACTCAAGGATAGGCAACACTAAAAACTTCCTTTTTGTGATAAAGTACAAACTTTGCTTTTGGGGAAGTATAAGTTGTCAATTCTCATAAAAGTAACTCTCTTTGTACTTGTTATGCTTCCCAAAAGTATAGAGACATTTGCCACCAATCTAACAATAAGAGCAATAAATAATAAAATTGTAGTACTTCTTTTTTTAACGCATCAGAGAACAAAAATACAGACTATTCCCAATTTACAATGGTTCAATTTAAGATTTTCCATCTTTGCATTGGGCTTTTCTGGACATAACCTCATCGTAAGTCAAAGATCATTTGGTCTTACTGTGGTTTGATTTATAGAATTTTACTTTACGATGAGTTTATTGAGACATTCAATCATAAGCAGAAGAGTATCTGAGTTAATCTAAATGAATTCAATTTCAAAATGTAAAACGTTCTATTTCAGAGCGAAGAGATTTAGGGTGCTTTCATCCTTGGCAGAGCAGAGGGAAAATATACCTTAGACAAGGGTATAATTAGACAGCCAAATTTTAGCAAACATATATATATATATATATATAATCAGAAATATAAACTTTATATATATATAAACTTTTATACATATATATATAAAATTAGAAATCAGAGGAATCTCAGCCACAATGTGAGTCTGCACATATCTGCTACTCTTTCTCACAGGCCGTCACTGAGTGCATGAGTGTAGTATGCCAAAGACTGAGGGCAGAACTAAGGGGTCTAAGAAAGATCGCTCTGAAAAGTGCAGGGTTTTTTTTAGGAAGTGCAAGCAGCTTGCTGAAGGTGCAGGGCAGAGCAGGCGAACTAAAAGAAATATCTCTGATGTACTCTGGGTCTTCAGCTACCTCCAAAAGCTGAAGTGGGAAAGAACCTGAGAAAATTTTGTCTGAGTTACACTAAGTAGCTCTCCGAAGCTCGGTGGAAGGACAGCAGAATACAAAGATAGCTGCAAAGATCCAGAGAGCCGGAGGCAGGAATGCAGAGCAAAAAGAAGCCCACAGATACCATAAAAGGTGGCACACAGCTTCTAATGCAAAGATATCCTCACAGTTCAGATAGCTGGCACCTTGGGTATAAAGTAAAAAGAGAGCTCCAGAATATCACCAGTGTTCATATTTTAAGCCTGTCTAAGAAAAAGTACTGACATTACTCCCAAAGTATTTGAAACCAGAGGCAAACTGGATATACATAGAGCTTTCCCAAATCTCAGACTAGATTTACTGCATATTACATTTACTCAGATCACGCCCTATTCCACAATAGAATAAGGGCAACATGTTTGGAGGGAATGATTATTTTTTACTTCTAGCTCTATTGTTCTCTTACAGGAAATGCTCAACGTAAAATAAAAATTTATGAAGCACAGGAAAAAGCAAGAAAATCTGTCCATGGTCAATAAATAAAATAGTTATTTGATATGACAACTCAAAAATAGCCTAGGAATTGGGTAGGTAAAAACATCTTGCAGAGTTCAAAGCCTGAAGCAGGTGAAACTTCCTCCTCTTCATACAGTGGAAATGTGGTGCCAAGATGACGGGACCTAACCCTACCCCCCTGTTTTCTCTCTCACTCTCTTTCTCTCTCTCTCTCTCTCTCTCTCTGAGTGTGTGTGTGTGTGTGTGTGTGTGCTCCCACCATTTGGTCAACAATGTGACAAAATCACATTATCGCATAGTTTTTAGCCTAATGAGCAAAAAGTTGAGTTCTAGTGCATTAGGCACTTAAGAGAATTCTCAGGTTCAATAATCCTGAGAACTAGGAATACTCCCAGGACTCAGCATTGACATCTCTGAAGAGAACCAGAAGTTCCAAAAGTCTTCTCTCAATAGAGTTGCATGGAATGTGCTTACTTACCCCAGCAATAAATTATGGCAATATATATGAAATGTTGTCTACCTGTGTAGCTCACTAGAGACTCAGTGCCCAAGATTTTTGTTTGGGACTGGTCACACAGGCACTATGCCTAGCATGGAACAAAATTCTAGGTACTCAGAAAGAAAGCAGATACTCAGAATAAACCATATGGTTTTCACAAATAGTTTAAGCCCAATGAGCAATTATTACTGTGGAATGATAGGAAATCTCCTGAAATCCAAGTTTTCAAATATTAGCCAAGGACCATTATTCTTATAAATAAATAATTCTAAAGATAACTGTCTCAGGCATGCTATGTTAATTTTTTTCTCTACACTTTGGAACAAAATATGGAGAATATTGCAAAGAGACAATATCTTTGGAAAGTAACCACATAAAGTTGCTTATGAACTCCTGGGTTTACTCCAGACTTGTCTGGAGATGCTCCTAATTTGCATAGCAAAGACTTTGAGAACTGAGCTAATAATCCACCAAGATGTCTTCGGGGAGGTGCACATACAGGACAGATTTGGACATCATTGTAAAGCCTTGGAGAACTGAACAGACATTGGAACCAAGGGAGAAAGCATATCAGAAAATATAGTTTGGCAGTAACTAGATCAAGTGTCTGCAAAAACAAAAATATTAACATTCTTCATAGAATTTTAACAATGTCAAGTGTCACCTAACAAGGAATAGAGGACTTGAAGTTTCCAGACACTTCGTGAATCTCTATCCAATCATTAGTCATCCAATCTCCAGGCTAAGTGAGCACAGATTCAGTGGCCACACATAACAAAAAAATATAGGTTTTGTAAAATTACTTCAGAATAATCACTAAATGAACACCAGCAGCAAAGAGCAACCACAAACTTATGAGAGGAGAAGAGACTACCATTTTCAGAGTTGCCACACTACATAATTTTATTTTATTTTTATTTTTTTATTATGAAGATGTGGGGTACAATTCAGTGTTAGGTATACAAACGT
>CAUYQG010255737.1:0-66425 GCA_963574415.1 Tarsius wallacei
GCAATTAATGGCAGTAAATACCTGTCTGGGGATGGGGGGACATTTCTTACAAACAAGGGTGCCTGAATGAGACATATTTGTGTACCTAACCCTTAAATGTACCCCTTAATATCACAATAAAAAAAAAAAAAAAAAAAGAAATATTACGTGAGGAAGGTCAGTTAGGTTTTCTGTGTAACTATACAATGAAATAAAACAAAACTTTCACAGAGGGACAAAGAGACTATCACTAAATCAGCTTAACCTCAGTAAAAAAAAAATTGTTCCTTTTCAACAATCCTTCTTTACTCATCAAAAAACCATTGGAAAAAAATATTTCAAAATCAATGAAAATAAGCAATCTGAAACCTGGGAAAGAAAGGCAGGATAAAACTTGCAAACCATTCACAAATATCTCTTTCACAGTTTATATAGAAAAAAAAATAAAGAGAAATCAAGTGACAATTGAGGAGGAGTCACGAATTCTTTTAGAATTTTAGTTGATATGCAAAGAAATTAAAATACTGACTGTATTGCAATATTATTTAAAGTTGATGTTTACAATTGAATCTTATTCCCAAATTTAGAAACAAAAAGTGTGCAAAAACTCTAATAATAATAATAACAGATCATTGTTTGCGCTTGTAATCCCATGTTTATGAAATGCCTCAAAGAAACCAATCAGCTAGAGAGAAGAGGCCCGGCTGTCGGCTGGAGAGCCCACACAGTTTGCCCTGTGAGCTGGGAATCAGGAAGAACTTGCTCCTAGTGAATAAAAATGGAAACAACTAGAGAATCTGAAATTCAGTGATGAGCACCCTGAACTTCAAGCACTTGAAGGTCTGTGCACTCTTTGTAACTACCTTATCAGCTGTATTTTAGAAAGCAGCCTGTGTTATGTGGTTTAGCTACACGCAAAACCAAAATACTGTAATGGCTGGGTGTAAGGCAGAGGCACATAATAGCCAGACGGAGGTTGCAACAGCGTGCTGATAGAGCGAGAGTGAGACTTAGCAAGGCCACACTTTACTGAGCACTGAGCATCATTTTTAATTTTACATAGGCATGAATGCAGAAGGTTTTATTTGCTTGGGTGTTTTAAGTTACTTTTTTTAACTTTAACTTGGTCCATCCCAGTGTATTACCTCGTCTCAAGTAACCCTTTCATTTCCTTATAAGGTTTCAAACTAAAATAACCCCTAGAATACCTGCTGGTCAATAAACGGTAATTCTTTTTCTTCTTCACTTCAAAGTGCTATTTCAGGAAAGGATGGTTGATGGGATTCTAGGACAATGGCCTTGCCTGGCAACCTACTCAACTACTGAGGAGAAAAAAGGTGAACATTTGGTGGACCCTATGGCACCTGCAACAATCGAGCAGTCATATAGGATGGAAAATTGACATGATAATGAGCTCATTTGTATTCCCATTTACGGCCCTTCTACTGACTTACTCTCAGACTGTTTAGCCAAATCCTTTTGATAGAATCTGACACAGCCTCCTCAATCTGGAGATTTCTGTTTTTCTATTAAGGTGATCCCAAGAGGCATTACGATTCACCATTTATGCCACATCTGTCCGTAGGGAGAAATTAAAAGAAGATGGGGAGCAGGTTCAGAGACATGAATGTTGGGAGAAACACTAATGCTCAAAAATTGAAATATTTCTTTAATTCAACCTCATTAGAGATGGTCAATTGGAATTAGAGTAAATTTTACGTAGAAAAGTTGTTTTATAAAAACCATCTCAAATCCTTTTTGGAATGAAATGGAATATAAATAAATATTTTTCAAACTATGAATTATTGCAGAAAACAAAAATATTAAATCATTTCCAAGTGGAGAATCTGCTTTAATGAATCGCTAAAGTAACATCATAATGTACAGAAATTAGCTGGGTATAGACAATGAATGTACTATGTCGTTAGGCTTAGTTCTTCACAAACAATATAAAGCAAGAGCAAGGACATCTTTGCAGTGATTTTTTTAGCCAGAGCTGTTCATCAAAATTACCTTAGGTATTTTCAAATACAAATGCCCATACTCACTCAAACATAGGCCATCGGGGCACTTGTAGAAGGACAGGATAAAGGTGAGCTTGCACCCTTTGGAAAAAAACTCCCAAGTTGATTCTTATGCACATCTTTAGCCAAAAACATAAATTTACTGAAGATCTACTCTCATAAACAGTTTGCTTAGATCTCCTTACAGATGGGGAATCTTTAAAGGTTACACAGACAGAATTTGGAATATCTGTTTCCAAATTCAGCACCTTATCCTCACTACCATGTGCCCTGTAAGATAACAACAAGAAAGCCCAAACGCACCTTCGAGTTAATAAGCTTTAACTAGAAGTTAAGAAGTGGATGTTGATCCCAAACAAAATGTGCTAATCCCTAGCTGCTCAGAGAATGGAGCACACACCACACTTCCTGGGATGTGCAGAGCTGGCCTTGCATATTGTTCCCATAAGAAGTCATGGCAGCAGCAACACTAACCAGCTTGCGAGTCTCTCTCCCTACACATGTGGTAGGAATTGTCACCTACCCCAGAGCTATATTTTAAACCTGAACAAGCCTTTGTCCAAACATGTAGTGTTTCCTTGCTAGGACACATCTGGCTTGCTCCTTGAACTGGAGCTCTGAGATTAGCTGGCCAGATTCCAACAGAGAAGGCTTTTTATCTTTCTCATGGTGACAGGCAGCATTTGGAAGCCCCAGAGATCAGGCACAGGAAGGCTGTTGATGATATCGTGGATGATGTCGCTGCTGTTATCTGAAAGAATCATCTTCCTTGAGTGCCACCACGTTCACGACATTGTCACCTGACAGAAATCTACAACAATCTCTATTGCCTATCGCATCAGGTTCAACTCTCTCAGCCTGCCTATGAAAGCCCTCCATCAATTGGCCACCTCATCTATCATCTCTTCAACCTGATACATCTTCCCCAGAAGCAGGAGCCAGGTTCTTAACCCAGCCCATGTTCACGGTAGACTCTTTACTTGGGGGAAGCACCGTCCTAGAGCACCCCAGTCACCCCTTAACACATGTGATGGCAGCAGCTTGCAGGAACAGGCACCGCAAAAATGTGGAAGGCAGACTACATGGGTTTGCACCCTGCCTCTGAGCAAGTCACAGAATCTCCATTTTGTTATCTGCAAATGGGTATGATCATACCTGTCCTGTAAAATCATGACCGTAAGATCAGCTTCTGAAGGCAGGGAGAACAGAATCAGATGAGATTATAGTCTGAGATAATAACTCATAGGTTGGAGGGCTCATCTTACTTTTCTTTCTTTCTTTTTTTTTTTTTCTTCATTCAGTATAAGGGAAATGAAGGGCTTAGTGTGTGTTATTGAGTTCACTGGCTGTCACTCTCTGCACCCACAATCTCCCTAATGATTACAGATGCCCAGATATTGAGGAACTTCTCAGGGAGGTTCCCAGAACTTCCCTGAGAGAACATTTCCTCCTCATTAACCTAAGCCTCCCCCAACACTTAAGTTGAAGCCCCTTTCTTGTCACTTTTCTTAGAAAAAGAAAAACAGAGAACGTTGCTACATACTACAAAGGAGACCTTCCTGGAACTGAAGATACCACGTGCCTACATTCACATCACTTTCTACAATACGGTAGTGGTGGTAAAGAGCTACATGACAGGACAGCATTCTGAGACCCTGAGACAAGACAGGAAGCACTGCAAAGAGAGAGGGGTCAGTGATCCGAACCTCAGGACCCCTGACACCCACCTCTACTCTACCACTAACTAGATCTTCCTCACACAAGTCACTTTCCTTACTATTCCTCAGCTGCAGCTTCTACATTGTGAGGGGTCAATCTCTAGTGACTGAGTCAATCTCTAAGGTCCCTTCAAGCGAGAAGATTCTGTGACCTAGATAAATGCCTACTAGCAGTGCAGTAACTACACTGTTGCATGTTGTCATTATGAAATTGTTCATATCTGTGACACCTGTTTTATATGCATTGCATGTCTTTGTGGTAATAGAAATAATCATAGTTCTCCAAACAGTGGAAGGAAGTTTGGGAAATCGATCTACACAAGAAGGCTTCGGGCTTGTAGAGTGGTGGAATCAGAGTTCTCATTCAGAATGATGAGCTTAGCCTCAGAGCATCATCATCATATCCTTCCCTCATATATACACAATAGCATAACATTGCCTCGGGTCGGTCTCTCTCTCTCCCCTCTCCTCTCCCTCCTCGTTCTCTCCTCTCTCCTCTCTCTCTCTCTCCTCTCTCTCTTCCCTTCTTCTCTCTCTCCTCTCTTCCTTCTTCTTTTCTTCTCACTCTCTCTCTCTCTCTCTCTGCCAAAGTCTAGAAAAGGAATCTCTCTCTTTCTCTCTCTCTCTCTCTCTCTCTCTCTCTCTCCTTCTCTCTCTGCCATAGTCTAGAAAAGGAATCAGAGGTTTTACTATTTTGGAGCTTGAAGAATCCTCATACAATCCTTTCGCACTGCCACCGGTAAATAGAGCAATAGTGAGTCTAGGCCTAATTTTTTTTTTTTTTTTTTAAAGAATGTTCTATGCTCTTCAAAGCAATTTTTCTTTTAAAAATGTATTTTCAACCGGCCTTTCTCCCCACCTTCTTGTGCACCTCTTAATTTTCTGTGGGACAGATTTATACACTCCAGATGCTGAGCTGGAGCTGCTATAATTCCACCTGCCACATCTGGCTCTTTGGCACGCCAGGCCGGAAGCTTCAAAGTTGCATCTCTGCGCCATACGTGGTTAGACTGCTGGCTGCTGCTTTATCTCCTTGGATGTAATTTTCCTTTGATTCACCTATAATTCTGAAGAATTGATGCATTTGTATCCATTTTGAATAAGGTTCTATACAAATGCTTCATTTGATCTCTGAGCAGACCCTTTTATTTCCTCTTATGTGGCCTCGCCTTTAATTCAAGCACAAGCCTTAGAGGAACTCAGAACCACTGTGTCTGATTCTTTGCACAAGCAGTTTTGTTTGTTCCAAGTGCCCTGCTTCTTGTTCTTGGCGGAAGAAAAGAAAGTGGTGGGGGAGGGAGCCATTCATGTCCCTGCATTTGAGAAAGGAAAGGGATGGACAGGTGCGGCTCAGTGATTTCTACTCCACCCCTTTCTCATTCAGATGCAGCCTTAATATTACACCTCCTATTTTTTTCAAACACACCAATTCCTTTGGGAGGTACTGACTAGGACATATAAAGTGTTACTACAAAGCATCATTCCTTAAAGTGTGTTCTACAGAACATTCATCAGTTAGACACTTTGAATAGCCTCCTGCGGAGATCACAGTGTGCATTAACATACTAAATGTTCTGAGAAGTCCTGCGGCATAAAAACATAGACACATTTGATTTTCTTAAGTAGTTTCCCAAATTTGTTTGAATATAAACCTTTTTTCCACATAACACCCATTAGCCTCCCATCAGAGCCCTTTCTGTGAGCGCTGCTGTGAAAGAACGTTCTTGATTCCCCTTAATGAGTACACAGCACCAATGTAGCCCAGTGGCCTCTGCAGTCACGCTGGGAAGTTGGGCATTTACTGCCACCAAAGTGTCATGACTCAAAACAATTGTAGTCAAAAGAGGGAATGTGGCTGAAATAGTAACCAATTTTCCTGAGTGTCTCCAACTCTGAAAACAAACAAATAAAAAGTTAACTCTGGCTCCAACATATGAGAGGAATTCCAGAATAATTTTCCCCAAAGAAACAACATTTAAATAAAGGTAAATAAAGAATAAGAGCCTGGTGCCCTAAGACAATACTCTGGGGGGAATTATACTTGAGCACCTAAATCCTGGTTTATTTACTTAAAAGCCTATACCAATCTTTTTACTTATACATGCTCTGGCCAACAAATAGACATTGTTATGGTAGAACCTCAATGTTCCTGGATTTAATGTTAGCAAATTCACAGGAAACTTCAAAGGTCGATGACATATCCTTTTCCAATCTGCTAAAACCTACTGACTACCAAGATGCACCTCTCATATCCAGTGAGTGAGTTAAAATGACCACTTCATATGTCAGTAAAGTTTAGTTCTCTTCCTGCCATAGGCAGAAATATTATGAAAATTATAAAACTTTTTAGGTTAAGATGAATTTATATTTAGACTTACTATTGCAATAGTATAATGTGATGCAGAGTTGTCAGAATAGACTTTTTAGGCCCCAAGTGGGGGCTCATGTCTGTAATCCCAACACTTTGGGAAGCTGAGGCAGGAGGATTGCTTGAGCCCAAGAGTTCGGGACCAGCCTAGGCAAAAAGAAAGATCTCATCTCTACAAAAAATCAAAAAATTAGCTGAGCACGGTGGCATGCACCTGTAGTCCCAGCTACTCAAGAGGCTGAGGCGGAAGGATCGTCTGAGCCCAGGAGGTCAAGGCTATCGTGAGCAATAATCGTACCACTGTACTCCAGCCTGGGCAACAGAGTGGCACTCTGACTCAAGAAAAAAAAAAAGATAGATTTTTTAAATAGCTTTATAAATTACTTTTCTTTTTCTAAAATCATTGAGGGTCTGAGAAGGGCTTAAATGGTTTAGTTATTCATTTTAGAAAAATTCTATGCCATATTTGCTTTTGTGAATTTGGTGTTTTTTAAAGGATCACAAATCTCTGTCCCTTACAATTTTTAACTATTTATCTCATCTGTAATTAGTATTTATCTAATTTGTGATTGGTTCATCTCTTATCATGTTTCTATTTCTTCCACAAACCAAATCAAGTGAGTATATCTGAGATAACTGAAGAACCAGGAACATATTAAGAGGAGATTCACAGGCCAGGCACGATGGCTCAAGCCTGTAATCCCAGCACTTTGGGAAGTCGAGGCAAGAGGACTGCCTGAGCCCAGGGGTTCGAAACCAGCCTGGGCAACTTGGTGAAACCTCGTCTCTATAAATAAATCAAAAAATTAGCTGGGCATGGTGGCACGCCCCTGTAGTTCCAGCTACTTGGAAGGCTGAGGCAGAAGGATCGCCAGAGCCCAGCAGGTTGAGGCTGCAGTGGCCTTGAGCACGCCACTGCACTCCAGCCTGGGCAACACAGTGAGACTCCAACTCAAAAAAGAAATAAATAGAGATTCACGTCGAACTACATGATTTATGGGGTTTGTTCCAATGCATAGATTATATCAGCCTTCTGTCAAACCTTTTAGTAGTTTTTACAAAGTGGTAATGATAATTAAAGTTTTCAAGATTAGTTTCTGTTTACACCATGAACTTCAGCAACAAAAATTGAACACTATAAACTGACAAGCCCCAAACTCTTCCAGAAAAATTTGAAAGGCAAAAATTCTACCATCAAACTAACAATGTGGATGCTACACAGGTTACTACAATTATCCAAGTTAACATAGTCACAAACAAGAGATATTTGTGACAAAATTTTATACATATACTTTACGGCTTATAAAATACAAGCCAAGTTGCCTGGGTTCAAGTCACATCTTCACCCCTTACTAGCTGTGCAGCCTTAGGCAAGTCTCTCAAACTTTTTATGCCTCAGTTCCCTTATCTATAAAATGGTGCCAACAGTAGTAGTATTACCTCAGAATTGTTGGGCAAGTTAACGTTAACAAACAGTGCACAGTACATGCTAGATATTCATCATCATCATCATCATCATCTCAGCTGATTCCCAAAACAACACTGGGGGGAAGAAGTGGATAAGATACCATCATCATAAACCTATGTATGAAGGAAATGAGATTCGGGGACTTTTAATGAGTTGCTTAAGGGGACACAGCTAGTAAAATGCAAAATAATATCTCAAAAATGTATCTGCAAGGTAGACCAAAGTAAGTTCTGGAGAGCTCCTATACAACATGGAGACTACAGTTAACAAGAATGTACTGTCTACTTAAAAATTGTTAAGAACATAAATATAAATATTTTCATCATGAAAAATGATAAGTATGTGAGGGGATAAACATGTTAATATAACCAACATATATCAAGTTACCAATATAATGATACAATCATTCTATACTGTACATACATATTAAAACATCATATGGGACACCATAAATATATGCACTTTTCACTTACCAATAAAAGATAAATTAATTAGATAAATAAAATTGGGTTAAAAAATGGCTCTTCTCACCGAGGGCACCCCCATTATCTCCAGGGCCAGAACAAGAGTACAGATGAAGACCCAGGAGCTCCAGGCTGCCATGACCCATGACTGTGTCACTGCGCTTCAGTCCAGGAAATCCTGTCTCTGAAAAAATAAGCTATAAATCAAGCTAACAATTTATTAAATGCAAAATGTTCTAGTATTCTTTTTTGACAAATATTTCTTCATAATGATAAAATGCAAAGTAACTGCAAACCTAAAGTTTGTACACATAACTAGGTAAAATAGCAAATACTATTCAATACTACTATTGAAAATGTCTAAATGCTGAATTGATGGGCCAGAAATACGCCAATGAGAAATAAAAATACACAGATGTATCTTGACATGTATACATTACATGCATTTATAAAATTCATTTGTTACCTTCTTTTCGTCAAAATCACAGATTATGTTGTTATAAACAAGATTTTCATTTCCAGGTCTGAGAATAATGATGTTGGTAACTTAATGGGTATACATTTTTATATTTTCAAACTAAATATAGCTATATACTTGCTGGGGAAAAATAATTATCAGACATATGGAACATATTCAAGGAGATATTTGTTTTTTCCAAAAGTGGAAAAGCATGAAACCCAACTGAAACCCACCTGAGAAAAATACTTTTGTTTATACTTTTCTATATGGAAAAATATGTGTAATACATATACTGTCACGCCATTATCCCAAATAAATTAGTAACTATTTAAATTATACACCAATGTGTCAAGGTTAAACATTTTCAAAGTTGTTCAAATAACACTTTTAAAAGTTATTTGTCCAGAACAAAATAGTATAGTTTTAAAGGTAAAACTACATTTCAAAATAATATTGGTAAAACAATTGTGCAGCAAAGTGATTGCAAAAGATAAATACTTACATAGAATCCATGTCAATTAGATACACTTGACAAAATAAATTCAGCATACAATCTGCAAAAGGGCCAATTTTAGATATATTTGAAATAGTTTCCTCTAACAGATAACAGAACAAAATGTCCTCTGCTTTTCTGGATATTTTTGTTGTTTACTTTTTTGTAGTGGTAGTGTTTTTGTTTTCTCAATTTAAAATATATATGTCAACTTGAAAGGAGATGAATCTGAATGAATTAATAGAAGGCATTTTCCATTTTCATAGATTCTTTTTCTTAATTTTAAAAATAAAAAGCCAATATAAAAACCAATACATTTGACACATAAATTGCTGATAAAAGTCTTCCAGTTTTGTGCAAATATATTCACATTCTTGATTTGTAATAATTAGAGGCAGTATCAGTTATCCAAAGTATAGTCTACCCACAATTGTCAATCCACAAACTATTCGTTACCAGTCCATGAAAAGATGAGTATAAAAAGTGAGAGTATTTAGAAACATTTATAGTAATTTGACACTGCTTCAGTATCTCTTGTATTTGATAAATGTGTTAGTCAGCATAGATTAGAAATTTAACAGAAAATAAATGGTCCTTCATCAAAGAGAGCTTGATGAGCAGTGGTATAGATAACTAAAATAAACAGGTATTACTCAAGCTTCGTTAAACTAATGGTTTTAAACTCTTTTCCTACTAAATGATGCTTTTTAAATCAGAATTACAATACGTGTCATGAATATATAATAAAATTGAATAAATCAGAAATAATTCATGTCATATTTTTTATAAAATTATGTTCAAAAATATAATTTTCAGATACTTAAACAAAGTCTGTACTTCTTCTGTATATGCCTAACACCAAGCATATTCATAAGCTAGGTACTCAATAAAAATGTGTTCAGTTAATGGCACATTACTGTAATTGGTCATAGCAAATCAGGTAAATAAAATCTTTGCCACCCTATTCATCCACAGAATGACCTTAAGCTCTTTCTCTTCCCTTATACACTTTCCTTCTTTGAGAATGCCTGTGAGCTCCACATGAATGTAACATGAAGGTTTAGCTTCCAACTTCCTGCCTAGAACTCAGTATATACCTGGCACATGGTAGTTGTTAAATAATTGTTGCGTGTATGATGAATAAATGCTATCTGGCGGTACAATAACCATGAGTGGAGTATAAAATTATGAAAGAGGAAAATCTAAGAACTCCACTGTGCCAGTTAGTGATTGCCACAAAATGAAACAAAACAAATTATCTCAAAATTTCACTGATTTAAAAGAGCAATAATTTATTTGCAGAGATCTGGGAATTGGCCAAAGGTCAGAAAAGGGTTAACTAATCCAGGCTCAACTAGGGCAACTGACTACTCCATAGTGACTCTTGTCTTGGGCAGGTTCTGCTCGTGGCAATAATGAAGTTCAAGAGAACAGGCCCAGTCATACAAACACTTTTCAAACCTTTGATTATATCACAACAATATCTCATAGGACAAAGGAAGTCACATGGTTAATGCCAGAACCAAAGAGCGGAAAAATACAACTAACCATATTAGGAGGGCACTGCAAAATTACTGGAAGGGACATGAATGTATAATCCTATTTCTAAGTAGGAAGTAAAGAGTTGGAACAATAATCCAGTCTGTCATACTGCAATAGGCATAAAAATGTGACAAAAATGTCCATATCCAAATTCCCAGACCCTGTGAATATGTTTTTTTACCTGGCAAAAGGATTTTATAGAGATGATTAGATTAAGGATCTTGAGATAGGGAGGATATCCTGGATTATTCAGATGAGCCCAATGCAATCTCAAGGGTCTATAGAAGAGGGAGGCAGGAGAGTCAGTCAGAAAAAGAGATGTGACAACAGACATAGAGAGCTTTTAAGATGCTCTGCTGCTGACTTTGAAGTAAGGAACCACAAGCTAAGGAATGCAGGTGGCCTCAAGAAGCCAGGAAAATCACTTTCTGGTGGCCTGGAGCCTCCAGAAGGAACACAGTCCTGATTTTAGTTTATGGAAAGCCGTTTTGAACTTCTGACTTCCAGAACCACAAGATAATAAATTTGTGTTTTTTTTTAAAGCCACTAAGTTTGTGGTAATTTGTTACAGCAGCAATAAGAAACTAATATACACACCTACAAAATCTATAAACTGAATAAGATTTCTAAATAATCAATAGAACTGACATATGTAATCATACTACCAACTAAATGCCATTTTAGTTAATGGACTATCTGTACAAAATATATTGTTTATGACTTTAGTTTGCTTATTAATGTATGTAACTGTTAGATAGCTTCTTCACACATCAAACATATATTCCACTAACAAAATTACTGAGACCATCCTTCATAAATTCCTGACTTGACTAATGAATATAGTTTGACAATCTCACATTTACAAAGGCAGTAACTACGGCGGTTAAGCCTTGATTAACTTCCCCAAGTTTCTTCATGTCTTCAAAATTTATGCCAATCTGCTCTTTAGATCTCACCATCCACCCACTAAATGTATAATATTTATCCCCTCACTGAGATGCTCAGGTCAGAGAGCACTATTTCATGACTGGCCTAGAAATCTCTAAAGTTCTTCCTGATTCCTATAATAATTTTATTTTTCCTTCTCTATGCTTAGAGTAAAATTTCTCTAGACGGAATTCAGAAACATTCCAAGGAAAACTATCCTCTAAAAACTGAACTGTACAGTGCTTATCTGATAACGTTAAAAATTATGTTGTGGTTTTATAAAAATGCATAACAGCAATCCAAACTTCAGCCTTTGAAAAGGCTTAGCATTTTAAAGCATGCTCATGTTCATTTCCACCAAGTAGTTTTGAATTTCCATCACAAATTAATTGCAATTGTTCATTTTTAGTAACAAGTACCTTTGAAAGCAGTATCTATGTTGTGCTGATTCTTTGAAAAAATGCCATTTAAGAGTTATCATCTATACCATAAATGAAAGTTATCCAGTTTAATCATAGTGACCCCCTATTACTTCAACACACACTCATAAAGTCATCCCTAATTATTTCTACTACTCAAGAAGTCGCATCTATAGAAACTTAATACTGGAATTTTTTAATATTACATTTTCTGATGTTTTGGGGATTTGCTGCCCATCTGTGTTTTTTTGCTTTAAGCAGCAACAAGTCAGAAAGCCATCTTAAAACTCAGATTAAGCAGCCATTCTTACTGACTGGGTTCCATTGTTATTTGGAGACATGTAAATGAAAGCCTGCTCTTAAACTACAGCTAATCAGCTTGAATCTTGATTCAGAAGTACATCTTTTTTCTTATTGCTTTAACATCTTTTCTGCTTGTGGCAACACATTCTTCTTTTTTCTGACATAATTATAAAACATGCAATACATATGAAGCATTTATTGTTTCTCTACAAATATTCACTCCTGCTTTGTTAAAATGGTGTTGTTATTTTATGGCAATGGACTCTATGTAAGTAACTATTTATAGTACTACTTTTCAAAATAGGAAAGCTTGACCAACTTTTAATGTAAATGTAAGTTATTTCTATAGAATCTAAGTATAACTTATTTTTTTCCCAGTGGAACTACTCAATTAACATTGTACTTCTCAGTGAGTTTTAGACATGAAATTTGAAAACAATAAGATTAGAGAGAAAAATCTGCTATTGTGAGTGGTACACACATGTACACTGTAAGAAGTTCTGTTATTTAGATAAATACTGTGAAAACTAGTTTTGGATTTTGAAGCCACATTGAGGTACTCTAGGAATATTGAAATTGAGGAAATAAGGTTCCTCTCTGAGAATTAAACTTAGAAATCAACACATAAAAGGGCAGGAGAAAATATATGCGCCCATATAAAGGAGATAGAATATTTGTCCCGTTGTCTAGACTTAGCTGTAAACTAATTAAATATAGAGACCTATATTCTCAGTCATGAAGTCAGCTATAAAAGTACAGAAAAGAGAGAATCACACAGGCGAGCACTGAAAATGTTCATCTAAATATTATCTAGGGAGGAGAGAGTATTATCCAGGAAGCTTTCTGCTTTCTTTTAATGGGTAAAACAAGCTTGTTTATAAGCAGATGAAAATAATTTAATTGAGAAGTCATTTAAAATATTTAAGATATAGGAGAGAAGGGATAATCTATAGTAGAGGGTTCCTGAGATGACAAGAAACATTGGGATCCAAAGCAAAGTTTGAGAAATCTGTTGCCAGATGAATTAGAGCTCCTTTATATGTTACTTGCTTATTTTCTCTCGCTGTTTTTAGGATTCTCTTTTCCATGACCATTGACAGTTTGATTTTTTTTTCCCCCAGTCAGGATCTCACTCTGTTGCCCAAGCTGGAATTCAGTGACATGATCACGGCTTACCACAACCTCTGACTCCCGGGCTCAAGTGATCTTCCTGCAGCAGCCTTCTGAGTAGCTGGGACTACAGGGATGTCCCACTACACTCAGCTAATTTTTTTATATTTTGTAGAGACAAGGTCATCCTATGTTGTCCAGGATGGTCTCAAACTCCTGGGCTCAAGCAATCTTCCTGACTCCACCTCACAAAGTGCTGGGATTATAGGCATGAGCCACCACAGCTGGCCTAGTTTGATTTTTATATATCTTGGGGTACTTTGAGTTTAATCACTTTGGTGATCTCTGACCTTCCTGTTCCTGGATATTTATATCTTTCCCAAGTTTTGGAAAGTTTTTTTTTGCTGTTATTTTTTTAATAAGCTTTCTATCCCTGGTTCTTGTCCGGCTTTCTCTTGAACACCAATCATTCTAAGATTTGCTCTATTGAGGTGACTTTCTATATCTTTTAGGCATTCTTCATCCCTTTTGTTTTATCTCTTTCTCCTCTGATAATGCATTTTCCAATAGCCTGTTTTTGAGCTCATTAATTCTTTCCTCTGCTTGATCTATTCTGCTGTTGAGAGCCTATAATAAATTTCTCAGTTCAGCTAATATATTTCTCAGTTCTATGATTTCTGTTTGATTTTGTTTTATTATTTCAATCTCTTTGTTCAATTTATCTGGTAAATTTCTCTTTACTCTTCTGTGTTATTTTGGAGATCACTAAATTTCCTTAAAACTGTTATTTTTAATTATTGATTGGAAAGCTCACCTCTCATTATCTTGTTAGGGTTGGTCACTGGCTCCTAGCTTTGTCCATTTGGGAATGTCACTGTTCCCTGTTTGCTATTGTTTCTGTGGAGGTACATCTATATCTTTGCATTGAAGGATTAGTTATTTATTCCAGTCTTCTCTGTCTGGCTTATTTTGGATTTTGTTGGGTATGTTTGCTTAGAGATTTCTTTGCAATATAACTGTTGAATACCTTTTTTGTCTGGGACAGTTCCTCCTTTTTGGCACTATATGGAGCCTTAATCCCGGGTTTGCCTCAGCTCTAGTAAGCTTCAGAGTGCTGCCCTTCCCATATGGGAGAGGTCTCAAAGGAGATATCTCAGTATTGTAGAGTGGCTGTTTAGTAATTTGTGCCCAGGGGATCCATGGAATGTACCTCCTACAGTGGGGTGATACTAAACAGCCACTCTGATTTGGAATTTCTTTGGGCCTACATACAGAGATGAGTTTCCCAGTCTGGAGATGCTGGCCCCACCTCCTGCCTTTGGCAGACCTCATACATATTTTTGTCTCCAGGTTTCACAATGCTTTCTATAGGTTCAGGACAGGGCACCCAAGATGGTGGGAAAACTGATTGTCCACCTCTATCTAACTTTTTCCAGTGTAGTAACTATGAGTTGGGGGCAAGTCTTCCACATAGTTGGTACATGGCAGATTGAAGGAAGGGAACTATAAGAGTTCAATTCTCTTAACACCTGCACAGAGTTCTTCACTTCTCTGTGGCACCAGGAATTGTCTCACCCACACACTTGAGTTCTGGGATATTGCTGGTGATAATCTTAGTACTATATATTTATTTTCAGTTTTCTGGAGGGGGAATTGAAGTCAGCTTGCTTCTACTCTGCCATTTTTGTGATGTCACCTATTCACACATTCTTGAGGACAAATCATGTGCTAATTTGTATCTGTTATGATTCATATATTTATTTTATTTCACTATAAAAATGGTAAAAACTGTGATATATAGAATAAGAACTCAAGCTGCACTTTTCATTTTAACTGTATTATAAAATATGTTTTCTACTATGAATCATGTTTTTGTTTTGCTTCTTTTCAATCCATGTTGTCAACACACAAAAAAGACAGCATATATTTTTAGTCATGTTTTAAATATGTAGTGGTTTGCTTCCAACATGGACTCAGTGAACCTTAAAATTGGTGTACTTATTAAAATTAGATTTGACTGCAAATGTCAGAAAGCCCCAAGTACAATGGCTTAAGCCAGATAAATGTTTATTTCTTCTCTTTTAAAAGTCCAACTGAGCAGTTTAGGGCTAGTATGGTGCTCTATATACAGACTGGCTCTTTTTCTTTGTTCCTCCAAAATATGAGGTTTCAACTTCATCGTCCAACATGGCAGCATCCATGTTCCAGGAAGGAAAATGAAGGGGTATCAAAGAAGAGTGTCAAAGGGCATGTATTAAGGAGGACTCTCAAGCTGCCAAGACAGTTCCACTTATATCTCGTTGGCCAGAACTTAGTTACATGACAACCACTAGCTAAAAGTGATGTGTAAAGCATTTATTGGTGTAATCCCATGCTCAGTTAAAAATTCTATTAGTCTGGAAGAAAAGTAATAGATAATAGGGAGTGACAAACAGTCTGCCATGGGTGTTGGGTATGCTTCTTGCTGAATAGTGGCAGACCATAAACAGAGCTATACCAGCACTAAGCTCTCAAATCCTAGAGGATTTTTTTTAATGGAAGAAAACTTTTAGGGAATAGTTCTACCTTCTGTTTGCCACATACTATTTTCACCTTTGCTCATCTCTACTGGTTGAGTGTTTTTGTTTGTTACGAAATCTACTCCTTTGTTTCTCTTTTAGTTTGATAAAATCTTTCTTAACAAATTTAATTGTGGTATTTTCTGAACTTGAAAAAATTAACAATCTGTTTCAAGCTCCACATAATGGAAAAAATTAATTTACATCTATTTTTCTTGTATGCCAAGAGGCTCAGAAATAAGTTTGCAGTATTTAAAAAGCCAACAAGTGATTGTTTAGGAAAGAAAAAGTAATATATTTTCCTTACCCATTGCAAGGCTCATGGCTGAAACCCCTAAAACAGCAGCAAAAATTAACAATAAAAAAAGCATACCAATGTATTTAAGTTTCACAACCGCACAAGAGCCTTCAAAAATGAAGAAATCAGAAAATCTGTGTACTTTTATAGGCTATTGTACAGAAGTATGATTGAAGGACAAAAGTATATATCCTAATGGTAATAAACTAGGGGGAACTTAGCAAGGTGTATTCAGATTCTTCTCTGTGTCTCTGTGTCTTTATTCCTTTCCTCTAGATATAGGGAAGACACCTCTGGAATGAGGGTCTTATGACTTACTTTAGAGGAAGTTTAGATATTTCTTTTACAGCTTGTTCAAGGAAGAAAAGTGAGAGACCATCAAAAAGACCTTATTGCTTCTGCTGTTTTCTCAAATGCCAAAGTGCCATGTTTTAGGGTAGTGTGTCCTGAACCCTGTCATTGTTATTGCATTATATTAGAAGACTTTGGGTGTGAAATCTACTCTCTGTTAGCTAAAAGAAGAGCATTATATTATCAACTGAATTGCCAAAGAAAATATATTAATCCAAATTTAACTGAGATTGAATTAAGACTCTACATATTCTTAATAGAATCTAACTTTACATCTGGATTTATTGTGAAAAATAATTGAATGAGATAGTGCTTATGTGTAAAAATACCTTATTTAATATAAAAACAATTATAAAGTATTTATATGAAAAATTAAACCAGTGCTCTCTAATGAAGGATGAGTTCTTCAGTAAACTCAAAGTTAAAGCAGAAATTACCATGTATTTTCAGAGGGCAAAATGAAAACAAAGATTTATACTATTTTATTATTTCCACATTTCTAAGGCTGGTTCTTTCTTAGGTGGCTTTTAATTTTTTTCTCTCTTCCCTCAAGTTTTTCCAGCACTTCTTATAATTCAAGTTGCAGTAGGGTTTTCTGTCACCTAATTAACAAAGATTTAAGAGTTTTTTTGTGTGGTATATATACACCATATAATACAACACAGTCATAAGAAAGAATGAATTCATGTCCTTTGCAGCAACATGGATGGAGCTGGAGATCATCATCCTAACTAAACTGTCTCAGAAACAGAAAAGCAAACACTGCATGTTGTCACTCATGTGAGAGCTAAACAGTCACAAAGATGGAAATAGTAGACACTGGGAACACCAATAAGGGGTGGGGGAGGAGGAAGGCTAGGGTTCAGAAACTACCTATGGCCACAATGTTCCCTATCTGGGGAATAGGCCACCTGAGACTCAATCCCCACCACTACATAATATATCCATGCAACAAACACACATGTGTACTCCCTGAATCTAAAATTTTTTTAAATGTTAAAAAAAATTTTTTTAAATGAAAACGACAAAACACAGCTCAAAGAAATCTGGGAAGACACAAACAAATGGAAAAATATTCCATGCTCATGGATAGGAAGAATCAACAAAGATAAGATGTCCATCCTACCAAAGGCAATCTACCAATTCAACACAGTACCCATTAAATTACCAACATCATTCTTCTCAGACCTGAAAATGACAATACAGAAATTCATATGGAAACATAAACGACCACGAATAGCCAAAACAATCCTTAGCAAAAGAAACAAAGCAGGAGGTATCACACTTCCAGACTTCAAACTTTACTGTAAGGCTACAATAATCAAAACAGCATGGTATTGGTACAAGAACTGGCATACGATGCCGGGCTCGGTAGCTCAGCCTGTAATCCCACGCCTTTGGGAGGTTGAGGTGAGTGGATTGCCTGAGCCCACGGGTTCGAGACCCGCCTGGGCAACTTGGCGAGACCTCATCAATACAATAAATTAAAAAAAAAAAAAATCAGCCGGGCGTGGTAGCGCACGCCTGTAATTCCGGCTACTCGGAAGGCTGAGGCGAAAGGATCGCCGGAGCCCAGCAGGTCGAGGCTGCGGTGACCAGGAGCAGCCACTGCACTCCAGTCTGGTTGACAGAGTGAGACTCCAACTCAAAAAAAAAAAGAACAGGCATACAGACCAATGGAACAGGATAGAGATTCCAGAAGCAAAGTCTCAATTTCTTAACCAACTTATTTTCAACAAAGCCTCCAACAACATCCACTGGGGAGAGGAGAACCTATTCAGTAAATGGTGCTGGGAAAACTGGCTGATCACATGCAGAAGATTGAAACAGGACTCCTACCTATCACCATACACAAAAATTAACTCTAAATGGATCAAATACCTAAACATAAAACCTCGAACTTTAAGAATCTTAGAAAATGCAGGAGACACCCTTATGGAAATTGGAACTGGCAACCAATTCTTGATTAAAACCCCAAGTGCCTATGACATAAGAGATAAGATAGACAAGTGGGACCTCAACAAACTGAAAAGCTTCTGCAAAGGAAAATAAATCATCAAGAGAGTGGGGAGACTGCCCACAGAATCGGAAAAAATATTTTCCAACTATATATCTGACAAAGGCCTAACATCTAGGATCTATAAGGAACTTAAACGTGTTGAAAGGAAAAAACAAACAGCCCCATTCAAAAGTGGGCAAAAGACATGAATAGACATTTCTCAAAAGAAGATATATGGGCAGCCAACAGACACATGAAAAAATGCTCAGCCTCGCTAATCATCAGAGAAATGCAAATCAAAACCACATTGAGATATCACCTAACCCCAGTAAAAATGGTTATCATTAATAAAACGAAAAACAACAACAAGCTGGCGAAAATGTGGAGAAAAAGGAACACTTCTACACTGCTGGTGGGAATGCAAACTAGTGCAACCTCTTTGGAAAACATTGTGGTGATTCCTGAAAGAACTAGAAATTGAACTTCCATATGACCCAGCAATCTCCCTATTGGGAATATACCCGGAGGAACTCAAATCATTCTACAAAAAAGATAAACTGCACACGCATGTTTATTGCAGCTCTATTCACAATAGCAAAAACATGGAACCAACCATGCTGCCCATCGAAACTGGACTGGATTTTTTAAAAATGTGATACATATACACGATGGAATATTATGCAGCCATAAAGACAAACATGGACTTTGCAACAACTTGGATGAATTTAGAGTCTATCATACTCAGTGATCTATCACAGAAACAAAGAACAGAGTACCACATGTTCTCACACATAAGCAGACCTTGAACAGTTATCATAATACTATAAGAAAGGGATTGGCAGTAGTGAGAAACTGTCAGGGAAGGAGGGGTGGGATTGGCAGTTGAGGGAAGCTGCCAGGGGCACGTATACCTCATCAACAACGGTACCTGCATAATGAATATTTGTATACCTAACTCTGAATTGTACCCCACATCTTTAAAATAAAAAAAAAATTTTTTTAATTTTTAAAAAATAGAAGTAATTTTTGCTCTGGTTCTTCTTGTTCCTGTCCCTGACATTAGTAGAGTACAACTTGATTTTTAAAAAAAGAAAAAAGAAATCTGAGATGGAAAGACACAGTCATTTGAGAGTTTCTTGGAAGTGTTTCTTGGATGGCCAGAAGCATTTTTATTTGAGGTATTATGTCCTATGCTCAGAATGCAAAATATGCTTGCCTATAGTGAAACTGTTGTCATGGCACACTAAACCATTAATACATTATCATTCTAAAATAAAAATTAAACCGGAATTATATAACTGACCAGTCTTCAATTCTTCAGAGTTGAGGAATAAAGATTAACGTTAATGATTCACTTTTCTTTAGAGTATTCCTACTTTATAAAAGGTGCAGTACTCTTTATTTTTAATTATTTAGTTTAAAGTACTAATATAAAACATTCTCGTGCAAACAAAAATCAAACTGGAAACAAGTGAAAACTAAAATTACTTTTCCCCTTCTCCAATATTATTACTCTGGATTTCAATAGGTATTTCCAAAGTGCCTTCTAAAAGCTTTGGGCTAATTTACATCCCAGTGTTCTTAAACATAGTTATAAACACATGTACTTAATAACTTGTTATTCATTTGCTCAGAGCATTTCCATATGTGTTGGTTATGGATCTAATTTAGTTTCACAACCTTCTTATGAGATCAAGATATTAATCTCCCAATTTTATAAACCTAAAAACAAAAATGAAGAGACTTTAAAGTGCTCGACAGTAACTTCATAGTGGGCTAGGAACTGAACTTAAACTTCCTACTTTGTCGTAACGTCATCTAGTGACTGGTTTATATGCTCAGGCTAATTAGTTTTTAAAAAGAGTTTAATATTGAGAACCTGGTGAGCATCAAATATCAACTACAATTCAGGTCATCTAATTTGTTCTCTGACTCAGAGCCAAAGTCACATTTATGACCAATTTGGTGTCCTTTCAATATATATGTATCAGTTGGGACTCATTAGCCAACAGCTATGAAGACTACTAAAAGAATTCACTAATAAAAGGTACAGCACACTGGAAACAATGCAATTTCTGTGTTTTAGAGATTCTGGGAAATACTTTATCTTGAGTTTCATATCTTATCACAAAATCTCCATGGTACCTGAGTAGCCATTGTGTCTAGTTGTGCATTATTACTTGAGAGACAAAAAGCACCTCTGGTATAGACAGTTCTGACTCTAGAAGGTTCAGTCCTGACCTCAGCTATGATAGTCACGCTAGAGAGTATCCAGAAACGACATGAAGCTTATATGAGGATTTAAAATTATAGCTCTGATCTACCATAAAAGTTGAATGGCCAAAAATGTCTCCCGTAATGTCCCTTAGGCTATCTAATCGTGCCCATAGTTCTCACTCAAATGTTTTGAAAGAGGCTTTCCTTGCCGCTATTACCTCTTATGTTCACACCCGGCCTTTACAAGACTGACTTAGGATAGGGATTTATAGTACAGTGATACCTTTGAGTAAGAAAAATGGATGTCCTCTCCTCTGTTGAACTAAATAATAACCCTATTCTAGTAACAGCTGTAGAAGCAAGTTGTCAAATTCCCATTAAAGTTAATTCTCTAACTCTAAACCTATAGGATCAAAATTGTACTTATTCAACTGATGTTCATAGTTTTGCAAAGTTGTCTCTGGATGAGAAGTGAAAGTGTTAGGTAAATGTCTAGAAATCTTAAAGAAAAAATCTGGTTATTTGAGGGAATATTCAGATAACCATCTGAAATTTTCACTTTAAAACTGAAAGTTGAAGTCATGTAGGCACAACCTCTATATCTTATAAATGTGTAAAAAGCAAGAAAGAGACTGAATATAAAGGCTGAGCTTTCATACCTATTTTGTTTACCCTGTAAAATTTCATCACTCATTTACAGCTCGGTATTCTCTCATTTTGATGCCTCTCAATCCCTATGATTAAATTCTAATAGTTTCTGGTTGTTTCTGCAGTTTTAGACTGGGTTAGATTCAAGATATCTCATGCAGATTTGCCTCTTCTTTGTTTGACCATGCATTTGAATAAGTGGCTTTGCTGGTAGATCTGGGAATGGAGTCAGAATAGACTGATGTGTGAATGAGCAGATGGAAACCTGACCTTGTCTGGTGGAACTGAAAGAAAGAACGAACGAAAAGAAAGAAAAGAAAGAAAGAAAGGAAGGAAGGAAGGAAGGAAGGAAAGAAGGAAGGGAGGGAGGGAGGGGGGGAGGGAGGGAAGAAACTCACTAGCCTGAGATCTAACCTTCATCTCTATTTTCAGCTTTTAACCTTATCCAGTATACCTTTGGATTAAGACAAAAAAGCAGGTCTGGAATTCCACTTCTGTCAACTTATAAAGGAATTTGGGCAAGTTACTCTGAATTCCAGTTTATTCATCTGAAAAATGGGAATGAGATTATTGTTGTGGGGGTTATATATTAAATTTGTATGTCTCACACATGACAGCAATTAAAGAACATTAACAGGTTGCCAGGTGAAACATGAGACATTTTTATCAGCAGTTCTTCTTATTAAACTCTTCCAACTGGTCTGGAATCATAGAAATATGAAGAACTAGTCTAAAGTTTAGACTACAAACATCAGTGTAGACGAGGATGCAAAGCTATTGAACTATGAGATAAGTCATATGTCACTATAGTAGATGGTAGAACAAGATATGTGCCACAAGAGAAATTCAGTTGAAGTTTTATGGAGCTTTGGGCAAGAAAATATTTCTTTCAGTTGAATTATCAGAAAATGTTTTATGGAAAAGGTAAGTTTAAGCAAGATGTTAATGGACAGAGTGTGTATATGATATAGTGACTATTTCCATTTGATCAAAGCATGCAATAAAGGGGGAAAGTGTGAGATAAGACAACAAAGTAGATTGGGACAAGAATGTAAAGACATTAGAAGGCCAAGCTAAAGAATTTGAGACTTTTGAGCACAGGGATGATATGATTGATATAATAGTTTTACTAGGAGACAATTTATCTGGAAGCTTTGTGAAAAAAGACTAGAGGAAAAACCAGCTTGCACAGCATGGCAAGACCTTGTCTCTACAATAAATCAAATTATTAGTCAGGCATTGTGGTGGGTGCCTATAGTCCTAGCTCCTTGGAAGGCTGAGGTGGAAGAATCACCAGAGCCCAGCAGGTCGAAGCCAGGGTAGCTGTGATCATGTGACTACACTCCAGCCTGGGCAACAGAGGGACTCTGACGAAGGAAGGGAGGGAGGGAGGGAAAAAAAAAGAAAGACTACAGGGAAAGAGATACCAAATCCAATTAGGACACTGCATAGTGATACGTGTGAAAGATTATGATGTGCTGATCTGAAGAAAGAGCAATGGAATTAGAGAGGAAGGACTGGATTCACAAGTTGGGGGAAATAGAAAAAATGAGGATTAGCAAGTATGCTGATAATAAGGAATGAAAGGAGGATAAAATAGTATAGCTGTTTCTAACTTATTTTTATCACCACAAAAATGTATGTTCTGATTCTGCCTTTATTGTTATTGGAATAATGGGCTTATTTTTAGCTTTATGTCAACTTTAGTGTTTAGTAAACATAGGATGTTTTGCAACCAATTTTATTGCCTACCAATATTATTTTATCTCATTAGGAATTAAAATGTAAGCTAATTCTTTTGTTTTACAACTTCTTTGTTGTATTCTTCCCAGAAGTACTGAACTGTTATCATACCTAGAAGATGGTTCTTGATCCTGGCTGCTCATTGGAATCCAGTGTGGCACATTTTAAAAATTCCATTATCTGAACAAATGAATCAGAATTTCTGGGAATTGGATTTGGTCATCAGTATTTTCTTTTTTCTTTTGAGTTGGAGTCTCACTCTGTCACCCAGACTGGAGTGCTGTGGTACGCTCACTGCCACTGCAGCCTTGACCGGCTGGGCTCAGGCGATCCTTCCACCTCAGCCTTCCAAGTAGCTGGAACTACAGGTGTGCACCACCATCCCAGCTAATTTTTTATTTATTGTAGAGATGAGGTCTCGCCAAGTTGCCCAGGCTGGTCTCGAACCCCTGGACTCAGGCAATCCTCTCACCTCCACCTCCCAAAGTGCTGGGATTACAGGCATGAGCCACTGCACCCAGCAGTATTTTCATACTACTCTCCCCAATGAGCCCAATGTACAGTTTCAGTTGAGAATGACTGACCTTGAACAAGGTATACTTTAGACTCTATAAATAAGCACACTTACTCACATTGTTCTTTATCCATTCGTTGTAAAACTCACCAAGCATAACCCTGGTGGTCATTCCTATGTCTTAACTGAGGGCAAATTTCCTAGGATTCCCATATGTCCAGCATTCCTTGATGGTCTTTCCCCATTTCACGCCACTCCATCTTGGACAAGTGTATAATCCTATTCCAACTGGAAGTCTTCCTACACACATGAGAAAAATCAACCTGAAGATAAAATAGACACCATTAAGAGCAGGAGGCAAAGACAGAAAGAACATGGGTCCTAGGTGAAATAAACAATTATACCAATCAATCCAGAAGACTTGTTGTCCACTGAACTTCAGGTAATAAGGACAAAAAATTTCCTTACCATTCAAGCCACATTGAGTTAGGGTGTCTGTTATAGCCAAAAGCATATTGTATCATATCATCATCCTTCATGCTCTTGAAGTAAATGGTTTTAGATCTTATCTGTTGATAAAAGACTTCAAACCTGAGATGTGACGCCTTTTATCAAGTATCCATCTACAAAATTCTTATCTTTGTATAATAGACATTTGGATTATAAGTGCTGTACAGCTGTGAAAACGTGGACTTTGAAATCCAACACATTTTCAAGCTGTATTCTGACCATTTGACTCTGTTCTTTTGTTTTTAGTAGCACATCACTAACTATGTTTTTAGTAGTACATTACATGAAATTTCCTTATGGTGCTATTTCAATGCATTTTCAAAGAATAATTCCAAGTTCTAGTCTCTGCATGTGCCCTTGAAATTTAATCCCACCTATAATACTACCAGAAATTATGATTATCTATTAAATTTTATGTGTTTGGAAAATATACTGACAATCCATTTCCTCAAAAGATGCTTCTTAAAGTACATAAGTGTGTAAAAAAGAAGGACTGTAAGAATCTACATTTATATTTGCTTATATATGCATCAGGAAATTCTACAAAGAAGAAATTATTTACAATAGTTAACTTGGTTAGGGATAATTGGGGGACTGGGTAGATGAGGATGTTAGGGGTATACATGTCACTGTATACCTTCTTATATATCTTGATCTTTGAAATAATATAATTATATTACCTATACACAATTTTAATTAAAGTATCACATTAATAAAAATGAGCTTAATTTTAAAATTCTAAAATGTATTGCCTGATAAACTTAAGTCACCTATTATTAAGTTTAGAGAGGAAGATGCTACTAAAACAGGATTATGGATGCTGCTATTGGCTGGAATCAAAAGTCAAAAACACAAAATTGCAAATACGCACACACACACACACACACACACACACACACACAGAGTATGCTGTTGAGAGAGTTACGCTACTAGTATAGCCACTGAACTAGTTCTAGTATACCTGAACTAGAAGTATCTGTGCCTGTTTGAGACTTAAAATGAAAACAAAGAAACCTGGTATCAGCACTCTTTTAATTTCTTTTTCTGGATTAGCCAACATATTTAGACAAAATATAGAAGAGGGATAAAATAAAAGGCAGAAAAATCTTATACTCCTAATATGCCAATACAGGCCGGGCTCGGTGGCTCAGCCTGTAATCCCGCGCCTTTGGGAGGCTGAGCTGAGTGGATTGCCTGAGCCTGCGGGTTCAAGACCTGCCTGGGCAGGCGAGACCTCATCTCTACAATAAATCAAAAAATTAGCCGGGCGTGGTAGCGCGCGCCTGTAGTTCCAGCTAGTTGGAAGGCTGAGGCGGAAGGATCGCTGGAGCCCAGCAGGGCGAGGCTGCAGTGGCCGGGAGCGGCCGCTGCACTCCAGTCTGGGCGACAGAGTGAGACTCCAACTCAAAAAAAAAAAGAAAATATGCCAATACAGCAAATACCCTAAAATAAGATAAATTAATCGTTGTTATTTTAAAAAATTAACATACAAAATAAATAGCTTTTTATGTATAAATAACCAATATAACATACATTATAGAAAAGGCTCCATTTACACTAAGAACAAAAGAGTTAAAAATTCCTAGGTAAAATAAACTTAGTAATGCTTAGGACTAATACCAAAAAATTCAATACCGCAGCGAAAAGAATAAGCCATAATCTTGAATAGAAAAACTCAGTAATGAAGAGATGTCAACACTTCTAAAATTAATCTGCAAATTCAGAGAATCTGAATTGAAATACGAATAGGAATTTCTAAGATATTGAAGGAAAAATACTAAGAGTTATCTGGAAAAATAAGTATTCAAGAATAGCCAGGAAAAATTTGATTTTAAAGAATAATGAGGAAGGACTAGCCCTGCCAATATTAAGTCATATTATAAAGTGACAATAATTAAAACAATTTTGCAGTGAAGAAGATGTAGATAGATCAATGGAATAGAATAGAAAGTCAAAACACAAGGCCCAAATGAAAATAGGAATTTAATGATAAAGTTGGTTTTACAAATAAATGGAGGATAAAAATGAAACTTCATAATAAATAAATAAAATTCTAAAATGTACTTTTTACCAGAAGTACTCCAAAATTAATTCATTATTGACATTGAGAATAATCTGACATCCTGACATTTTCACTAATGTGAGAAACCCTACCATCTTCAGTCACTGCCATATTAGACTTTTAGCTAAAACAATACTAAACAAGAAATTTTAAATTAAAACATAAAAATGATTTATGTGAAATGCTCTTTTTAGTGATCCTATACTACTAGGATATCTAAAACATTAAGCAAACACACAAATGACCCTTAGACCTCATAGACAAAGGATCAAATAGTCAAGATAGAATAAAAATAATCAGGGTGTGTAAATGTGAAGCATAGATGGAGGCTGGGTTGGCATTCCAACCCAGGACATCTGAAGAATAGGCACAACTCAGAAATCTTACAAGTGGCATTCCAATATTGACTGGTGATAGCTCAGTAAAGCTTGTTTGCATCACTGTCTTCCAACTTGCCCCATCTGCCATTTCAAATCAGATCTTGTTCCCAACTTTCCCATTTCTAGGCATAGACAGAGGAATCCAGTCTTAATAACCAGCTAGTATTATTGTTTATTTACACATCTCCTACCAAGTATATATTTCAGATTCGAACTAGGCATGTAAAAGACACGTGTAGACCCAACCAAATTAATCAAAAAATCAATAACCAGATCACTTAATAAACCTAGTTTTAAAAATGTATCCCTTGAATAGGTTTGGGAATCATAGTACAGCAACATATTATAATGATATAAAGCTGCTAAAAAACAACTGTAACAACTATTAAAACATAGAAGAATAGGTAGCTATAAGGTTAAATCTTTACAAGCAGAATGCTTTTATAGTGTTATATAAACTCACTACAATTATGCAAAAGCATGTGCATGTGGATGAGGCTCAGAAGATAATATGCAAATGTTAATATAGTTGTGTTAGAAAAGTGGGATTACAGGTGATTATCTTTTTCCTGTTCTCAGAAGTTCTTTCAATCATTTTGCTACCCAGTGGATTGTGTCAACCTATATTGGTCATAATATAGGTTCAGTTCCGTAATAAGATCCAACATATTGGCAAATTAAACGAGATTATAGTCTATTTTTCTCTGATATTACAATCCAAATATGCCAAGCAGAGCTGACATAGTGGTTTTACAATGTCAAAACTCAAGTTGCCATCTTTTTATTCTCCCATCCCTTTTTCTGAATTGTCTCAAATGGCCCACTATCATGCCTATGTTTTCCAGCCAGCGGGAAGAAGAAAAAAAGCCAGAAGCAAGCACACTCTGCTCCTCTAGGGCATAGTGCCTGACACACAAGAAGACAACAAAAATGTTAAATGAATGAATGACCAACCCTGCAGTAACTCTAGTTTTGAAAGGGTCCAGAAGGGAAATTCCATAATGAAAGATACTTTACAATGACCAGATACAGGCCTCTTACGTTTTCTCATTGACCTTAGGAATATTGGGAGTTGAGGGAATAAGATGCTTTGCAAGCTAGTGAGAAAATAATCTCATTGTTATCTATACCCATTTAATCTTGGAAGACTGATTCACTGCAGGTAGATACCTCTCAATAGACATATACATCTCACTCAGCTCCCTTTGTCAAAACTCCTGGCCAGCTCATCTTTATAACCTTCTGAGTTCAAGGTCATAGCTGATGGTGTCAACAGAAATCATCCTGAGTCTATAATAATGAATGGCAAAAAAAACCCTGGGCAACATACAAAACCTCATCTCTACAAAAAAATAAAAATAGCCAGACATGGTTGTGCGCACCTGTAATCCCAGCTCCTCAGGAGACTGAGGCAGAAGGATCACCTGAGCCCAGGAGGTTGAGACTGTGGTGAGCTGTGATTGTGCTACTGAACTCCAGCACAGATGACAGAATGAGACTCCAACTCAACAACAACACCCCCCCCCAAAAAAAAAAACAGAAAAAAAAGAAAGTTGTAAGGTGAATTGTTATTTCCCTTGCTTCTAGTTTGAGACATGTACATTATCTACTGAAATCAGGGATATATCCAGGGCGAAATTGTGGATGAAGAAAATAAACATGCTGCCACCCAAAAGGGAGTTCTTGTTTTAAATTCAATTTGCTGACCTTTAAATCAAATTTAGCATTATGTGACTACTTGATAATGGTTTTTGAAACATGCCTTACAGATAAGCCAGTACAAATCCCTTACATATACATTGGATATAATTTAAGCAGGTGCAAAGGTAAATCAACACAAATGTGAAGAGATATTCTTCCTGCTAAATTATTAGTAATTATTGCCTTAGATACTATAATTTCTGCTAATGTGTGAAGGGATACTGAGGGGTTATGGAGTGTATTTGGCATGTTAATAATCCTATGTTGGGCAACCCCCTCAAGTCCCCTTCTTGCTCTGGGAGCTTTTTTTATGTGACTTCCTGGTGTGGCATGAGGCCACTTGAAAGTCAAATTATTCATAGTTATTGCCTCTGAAATGACATAAAACTTTAACTTTCACAAAACTATTGATTAAAAAAATTATTTTCTTAAGAGAAAAAGAAAAACTTAATAAATTTAAGGACTAAAACAATCACCACTTTCCAAAATAAAAATAGTTATTTCCCTTGTAAATTAGACTTCCTCTTGGGTCCCACATTGGTTAATGCCAACCAACACAATTTCCCCCCAGTCACTAGGTGGTATGTACTGTGTTTCCTACATTCCCAAAGTCCAGGGAGGAGTTTACAAATGACTCCCTCACATCCATCCCCTTTTGTTGTTCATACCATTCCAAGTCTAAAATGCTGAAATACTATCCCTTCTTTCTTCAAAAAGATGAAAATTCTGTTCATCTTCTAGTGCTCAGTTCAACTGGCATTTCCTTAATCTTGTCCCAATACCAGCAGGAGGAAGTTTCTACCTTGCTCTCAATGACATTTTACTTGTTCTGTGTGATAATAATAATAATATAATTAATATAACTATGTGCCAGACACTTTGCTGAGCAAATATCAACTCATTTAGTCATTATCATGATTGTTCTATCTTATAGGGGCTTCTATAAGATTAAGTAACGGCCGGGCACGGTGGCTCAAGCCTGTAATCTCAGCACTTTGGGAGGCCAAGGTGAGGGGATTGCCTGAGTCTACGGGTTTGAGACCAGCCTTTGGCAAGACCTCACCTCTACAGTAAATCAAAAATTAGCCGGGCGTGATAGCGCACGCCTGTAGCTCCAGCTACTTGGAAGACTGAGGCGGAAGGATTGCCGGAGCCCAGCAGGTCGACACTGGAGTGACCGAGAGCGTGCCACTGCACTCCAGCCTGGGGCAATGGAGTGAGACTCCAACTCAAAAAAAAAAAAAAAATTAAATACTTTAAAAAAAAAAAACTATGCAACTAGGAAGTGGGACATTCAAATCCAGATCTTCTGACTCCAGAGACCATGCTGTTTTTAGAGCATCTGCTTAATACTAGTAATATTCATAACTGTCTCTCCACCTAAACTGTAAGTTCTTTGAGATGTGGGGGTCTATCTTTGTAGTTCTGTATCCTCTGTGTCTAATACTGTGTTTTGTGCATAATAGCTGCTCAGGTTCTTGGATGAATAATAGAAAAAAGAATGTGGAAGGTTGATAATTCTAATAAAATCTTCTTAACTCTAATATAGTATAATATGGTATACTGCTTTGTTTCCTATCATTCACCTCCTTAGCTCATTAGTACAGATCACAAACACTGCATATAATTCATAAGGAAGCTGCAGCTGTCACAGAGCTCTGAGATCCACATTAACTGAACTGTCCCGAAAAGTGAAACTGTGAACGTACCACATGACAAGCAGCCTAACACAGGCTCAACACTTGAGAGTCAGCTAGAAATATGACAGCAGTTTGAGCTAATTTCCACACAACTGGCAACAGTTTTTTCTAAGCTGCAAGCATCCCAGCCCTCTAAGCATTACTACCATAATATTTATTGAGCAATAACAATTGCTAGATGCAATTCAGAATGTTGAATTGGGCATCATCTTTACCCAGGAGACTTGTAATTTAAATTCTACAGGCCTATAGAAACATAAGGAGGAAAGAAGGCAATGGCCTTCCCTCCTCTGTCTCCCACCCCCTACGTGTACTCAATAAACAATGAAATATTCCCCCAGCAAATCAAAGCACCCCTGGATACTGTAATAGGCACTCAGTGAAGATACATTAACTCACTCGGGCTGAGATGATAGCGTTTAGTGTACTGGAGTAGTGACTTGTCATATAGAATCTAGTGTCCCAAAGAAGTTAGCACAGCTTCTAAATGTGGTTAATGCTCTAACATACTTATGATACGAGATCAAAGATGTAGACAATGTTGGCCTTAGAAATAAATTGTAAATGAGCTGGAAATATAAATCGTACCTCTCCTAATAGCATCACCAACTGCTCTCTGGTATGTGCTTCTCTCATTCCACTAGGCTCCATCCCATTTATGATTTCAACTGATCTCTGCTAAACATTTAACTGGCAATGAGCCAATTCATGCATTACATTTTAAAGTTAATTTTTAGTTTTATCAAAGTAATACATGTACATAATTTAATAAATAAAATATGACCAAAATCAGTTCCCTAACCCATGCTTCCCCAATCCCTATTCTTGATTCATTATGGTAATCACTGTTAATTCTTTTAGCTATTGATTTTGGTGCTTATATCCATTTTTTAAATAATGTGCTTATACTATTGTTTTATTTTAAAATTTTAACCATTATTTATTTGCTTCATTCTATGGAAAATGCATTACCTCTCAACATATCCCTCACACAACCTCCCAACATACGCACATATTTCCCTTTCTCCATCTTTCCATCATAATTATAGCATGTATTTAGGTTAAATCCATAACTAAAGGTTACATAACTATGCATCTATTAACATTGTTTATTTCTCCGTTGTGAAATATATTATAATTACACTTCTTGTACAACTTAATTTCCCAAGAACTTATACTTGCTTCTTTTTGGGGGGGGTGGCTTGATTTTCTAAATACTTATCAACTCATTCTCAAACTCTCCATTAGACTGAAAACTCCTCCCAATGTAGTGAGATATCACACTGTAATCTATCAGTTTAATTTGCTTTTTTGAGACATTCATATGGATGCCTCTGCCCTTCTATTACAGTCTGGACTAATTGTTTTCTAGGCTGCTGCATACCTACCATTGTGGGGATTTCCTTTGCCATCAGCCTGGGAATTCCCTTTTCCTTTCTCTTATGTTAGATCTCTTGTCTTTTTTGACTCCATGATCTCTGCTTTCTGTTTTGCTTCTTCATTTTAATGAAACAAATCTTCCCATGCTTTCTTGTAAAAGAGTGCAAGGGCAGTAACTATGTTGAGACCTTACATATCTGAAAACACATTTACCCTCATGTTTAGATAAGTAAAGAATTATATTTTGATAACCATTTTCTCTCAGAATTTTTATAGCATTTCTCCACTGTTTTCTAGTTTCTGTTTTTTTTAAATTTTAATTATTATTATTATTTTTAGAGATGGAGTCTTGCTCTATTGCTCAGGCTGGAGTGCAATGGCACAATCATAGCTCACAGCAGTCTTGAACTCCTGGGCTCAAGCAATCCTCCTGCCTCAGCCTCTTAGATAGCTGGGAATTGGTTTTTATTACTTAATAACCAAGAAACTGAGGGTCAGTGTACTCAGTGGCCCAACCAGACCACAGGCCTATATCTAATTCCAAGCCAAGGAATATTCATCTCCTATAAAATCCAGCCTTTATATATTAAAGTATGGAGGAATAAAATGGAACTATTTCCAGCAGTACTTGCAATTTGATAAGAGGATCATCTGTTAAAAAGCTTAGGTAAAAGAAATAATGTTATAATGATAAAATAAAATAATCAAGATATGTAGTTCAAATGCAGGACAGGAGCCCTCAAATCACAGGATATAACTGCTCTTTTGTGTCTACTCAATCTGTACAATTTAGTGTTGATAAAAAAAATTCAAACTCTTAAATATTTAAAGAGGTTTATTCTTAGTCAAATAGGAGTAACTATGACCTGGGGTAGAGTCTCAAAGGGTTCTGAGAACATGTGCCAAAGTTGGTTGCTTCGGCACCAACTATAAGCTATAAGCAAATACATAAGTTAATATGTGTAAAGTATACATTAGTTTGGCCTGGAAAGGTGCAATATCTCGAAGTGGGGGTGGGGGAGGTGGTCCTGGGGTTCCTTATTGATCATAGATGAATTAAAAGATTTTGTAATTGGCAACTGGTTGAAAGAGTTAGGTTCTGTCTAAAGAATTTGAAGTCAGTAGAAAGAAATGCTCGAGTTAAGATAAGGGGATTTGTGGAAGCCAAGTTTCTTGTTATGTAGGTGAAGTATCAGGCTTCAGAGAAAATAGGTGGTAAATGTCTATTTTGGGACCTTAAAAGGTGTCAGATGTTACTTAAATCTCTCCTGAATCTGGGAGAGACCTAGGGAAGGATGTAGGACCATTCCCAAATATGTCAAAGAAGTGTATTTTGGGGTAAAATATTTTTATTTCCTTTAGGGCATGCTGTCATGTTATTGCAGAGTCTGTTTTGCCAGTCCTATGCTACCCATTTTAACATGAATGCTAGTCAATTGTACCTAACTTTCAAAAGGGAGAAGATATAACTAGGCCTGTCTGACCTCTTTTCCCATCATAGCCTGGAATTTAGTTTTTCAGATTTCCCTTGGTCCAGAAGGGGTCTATACGGTTGATTGGGAGGTTTTTATTTTTATTTTTATTTTTATTTTTGCACATGCCCTAAAATTTCTTGGGACTCTGGGAATTGGGTGTTAGGAAACAATCTCCATAGGTCTCTCTTATTTCTGCACATCTTACAAGTGGAAGTATTGACTGCCTATTCCAAACTATCTTCTCAAGGATGTATGTGTAGCAGTCATCCATGGGAGATGCAGTATGTATCTTGCTCTAGAGCAAAGGCAGATTTACTCTCAGCCCGGGAACACAGAAACAGTGTTTCTTAAAGCAAAAAGCAAACATGCTTACTTCCCATTGTAGATGATTTGGACTCTCTAAACTCAGGGTTCCTCATTTATAATACTCCCCTTTGCATGTGCAAGTATCACCTAATTCTCTTCACATTGTTTAGAGGTGATTGAGGCCTAGGGGACTGTCATAAATGCTGATACTCTAGCTACTGTTAATGCTGTGAGTAGTCAACTGTCCTTGGTTTCTGACCCAGGAGTATTATATCACTGCCAGGATCCATGAAACTGTGATAGGCCAACTTGTTAGCTTGCAAAAACTTCAGGCTCTTTTCAGTTCCTAAGAGAGGTGTAACCAAAAATATATACAAAAACACTTGGGGACATATGGATTAAAAAAAGTTTCCTATTTTAAAACAATTTGGGGCGGAGGGGCTTGTGAATACAGAATTCAAGACCAATCACAGTCTAGGAGTCTAATATACTTGAAATTTGGCTGCAACAAATTAAATATTTTTGCAATGCACCTAAAGTTCAAATATGTTTATTATTAGTATTAGATATTTCTATGATCAAGCATACTCTGTTTATTTTTACAGGACTTCTCACAACATTGTTATCCTCTAAGATACAACCATTTGTGAAGTAGCAATAAAAAGGAAACTTTACAATTAACTAAAATCTTCAAGGGATATTTCATTTAATCTTGTAGGCCCAAAACACAATAGAACCTCTTAAATGTCTTAGACATTCTTAGCCTAATATCATAATATCAACAAATGTCTTTTGAATATATGGCTTATTATTCATTTCTATTTTAAGCATCATTGTCAACACCATTGAATACAGCAAAGACTGTGAACTTTGACCTAATAAAGTGTTGTATTCTCAGAATTACTACAGGTTAATCTTCATCATCACTATCATGCTTTAAATATCCAGATGAAGCATAGAGTCAAGAAGAAAACACCTGCTTGCCATCATGCAATATGTAGTTCTAACCCAATGAGAAAGAATAATTCAGAGCTTTGCATGTATGAGAGTAAGTCTCTGGAACACTGCAATTCTAAAAATTTCATTTACTAGGCTGCCATCTACAAAGGTCATGCTGGTGCAGAGGTCACTTTTAAAAAAAACAGCACTATGATGAATTTGTGTTACAGTTATGATAAAAGGGAAAGAACATCAATTGGGAATTCAGGAAAATGCTATTCAAATTCTGGCTCCACTCTGACCAGTCATGAAGTTTTGGGCATGTTTTTTTTTTGCCTTCTCTGAACTCAACTTCCTTGTCTGAAAACTATGATACTATTATATTCACTGTGATAATACCTGACAATGACTGTTTTGAGGATCAGAAGATAATGTTATGTGTACAATGTTTGGCGCATAATGAATTTCTAATAAATATCTGCTGAATCCAAATTACAGAGAAGATCTAAAGCAGTGGTAGGCCTTCCAAATTGAAATGATACAGACTCCTCAGACCCATTAAAAATCTGATGTCTCTGTCTACTTAAAACAGGAGACCATTTTTTTCTGTACGTTATGTAAAGTGCTCAGCACCTTCAATAAGTAAGCACCAGTCAGCTCTAGACAAAACAAGAAGCTTTAAAGCTGAGCTAGAGTTAACCTCGTTTCTGAGATTACTGCATTAAGATGAAGGTGGCAAATAGATATGATACCTGTTAATAGAGAGCCTTGAATGCCAAGTAGGGAATTGGGGCTTTCAACACATAGAATGATTTGATGGTAATCAAGGAATAAAGTAAGGAAGATCAGTTAGCAGTCAATTTAAATATTCCAGACCAGAGGCATCAGACATTCAAGTAATGGTGGTACTACTGATATACCTGATATAAAATCATAAAACCTCTTAATGGCATAAACTGTTCATGGAAAATGAATAAACAGCTTACCCTTCAGATGATAGTGTGTTTATCATACCTCAGTTCCAGTAATCACTTCAAAAAAATAATTCCTTCATGTAGTTAATTTTCTTACATATTGTTTTTAGTAACGGATATAAAAATACATCTTGGTTTAAAACACACTTTTGTATAAAGTTTATTTATTCTAACATAAACTCTTCAGTTTTGAGGAAGGAGTGTAGAAAAATTATCTTGAAATGATGTGAATCTGAGAGTTCAGTGAAACAAAGTCAAAATGTTGGCTTAAGCTTTCAGGTTATAAACATGTTAGTAAGTTTTTTAATGTGATTAGAATAGGAAATAGGCATTGACACTGAGTATTCTATTACAGGGCTGGGTGAATGCAGAGGGCTCATAAGCTGCAGGAAATTGTGGCTAACATTTCAGGTTATTCAGGGCAGAAGAAATCATCTCATTATTTGTGTTCCATTTATGACTGAGGGCTCATCCTCTCAAATATTGCCATGGTTTTCAGCAAGCAAGATCATTTAGGTTTGCCATCTCAGGGGCTATTATGAAATATTGGGTGGACATTACTGGGTTCATGTGCTTGTTTACTTCTTTCATTTTTCTCTTTGCTGACCAAAGGAAATTACAAACCATCATGTGCAACTGTGCCATCATTACAGATTTATGAGAGAAACAAATGACTCCTTTGACAGATTTAAGAATGCAAAAGCCTTAAGGAGATGCTTTCCTCAAAACATAATTCCATTTCCCACTCCCAAAACTGATCTCTCTCAAACTCCCTTCTCCTCTGGAACCACAAAACCTAGTGCAGAGAAAACAGAATATATATATATATATATATATATATATATTTAAGTTTCATTGGCTCTACCACTACTATATTCACTTCTTCAAACAAATTAGTAATTATATTCAATATTCATCTTAGGGGCAAGGTAAGCTATATGGAAAAATGCCAGTTCACTAGTGATAGAGAAAGGGGTGTAAAGCTTGTAAGTGGTAAACCATGCCCCTCCAATATGACAATTTCAACTCAACTAGATATCAAATAGTGAAAACTAAAAACTAAATGTTTTTGAGTATGGAATTCTCTTTTTAAAATTTTATTTTTGTATTATATAAATTTATTTTCCAACTTTTACACAATTTTAAATAACAACATATTTATAGATGTGAGTGTTGTGTTCATACACAGTTGATTATCATTATTTGTGGATTCCATATTTGCAAATTATCCTACTCATGAATATTTCTTTGTAACCCTAAAAATAATGCTTACAGTTCTTTCAAAGTGATTCAGAGACAGGCAGAGTGGTAAAAAAAATTGAGTCACCCAATATACACATTTCCAGCTGAGACTGAGCAAAGCAATGTTCTTTCTTCTTGTTTCAGTCTTATACTGTAAACAAGTGTTCTTTTGCAGCATATTAAATGCCATGTTTTCAAAAAAACTTTGTACTTTAAAAAATACTGTATCATATGTTATCTAATATATATTCTATTCCACTATTTTATTTTAAGTTCAAGGGACACATGTGCAGGTTTGTTACATAGGTGTATTGAATAATAGTGAGGTCTGGGGATCTAATGAGTCCACCCCTGAGGTTGTGAACATGGTACCTAGTGAATGTTTCTTTCAACCTTATTCCTCCCTCTCCTTCCCCTCTTTAGTAGTTTCCAGTGTCTGTTGTTCCCAAGTATGGAATTCTCAAATAAAAGAGTTAGACTCAACAAAGAAACATAGTTCAATGAAGTATTGAATAACTCTTATGCCAAACACATAGTATTAGTAACTCTTCACACAGTCTTGATCAAGTAGCATAACAAGAAAGTCAATGATTGGCAAGGTAACCAATCATGCTGCTAACAAAGCCAATTTCCCTCAGTACTTGATTAGGAAGTTGAGAGAAACTCAAGTGAAAAAAAAAAAAATTGTGGTAGACTGAAAAATGTGGCCCACAAATACCTGTATGTGTGCCCCTGTGCACCATGACTATACCCTGTGGATGAGCCTGGACAAGCCTACTAACGATGACAGACACATGGCAATCACTCCTTCAGACACAGAACAACCACCACATATGTGTGGAGCATCCTAGACAATCTAGCAAAGCTTGATAAAAACAAAACACCTAGTCAACCCACAGAACCGTGAAAAATAATAGAATCTGTCACAATTCACAAAGTTTGGGGCAGTTTTTTATGCAGCAAAAGCTAACTGATATAGAAAGGGGACCAGGACTGAAGTGCTGCTGACATAGTAACCTGAAATATGTACTATTAGCTTTGGGACAAGTTGATGAGCAGGCAAGAAAAGTGGTAGGAAAATTGTTAGCCAAAATTAAGAAAATGGAGAACAATCTGTTAGAGGGAGCTAGAAAACTGGTAAGAAACTGCTATAGCACCCTTGAAAAATGGCAACCATGTAGTAGTGCAACGATAGCAAAACTGTTGCCTATAATAGTTTGGAAGACTGAAAATTTACAAAATAAATGTGTAGAGTTAGCTAAGGAGATTCCCAGGCAAAATGTTGAAGGAATAGATTTTTTTTAATTAAATAAGATGAGGCACAAGAAAAAGAAATGAACTAAAGAAGTGTAGTTTTCCTGCAGAATTCATAGGCGATATAAAAGAGTCAAAAATATTTCATATTTCTGGTCTCCCTAGTCATTAAAAGATTCTTGAAGTAGGAAGTGACTTCATGGTAAAGATTCAGATGAAGGGTATGGCTGAAAGGCCTTGCTAAAACACTGAATGATGTAAGGTGGTACCTAGAATCTTTCTTTTTTTTTTTTTTTTTTGAGTTGGAGTCTCACTCCATCACCCAGACTGGAGTGCAGTGGCCGCTCCCGGCCACCGCAGCCTCGACCTGCTGGGCTCCGGCGATCTTCCGCCTCAGCCTTCCAAGTAGCTGCGCGTGCTACCATACCCGGCTAATTTTTGATTTATTGTAGAGATGAGGTCTCGCCAAGTTGCCCAGGCGGGTCTCGAACTCGCGGGCTCAGGCAATCCACTCACCTCAGCATCCCAAAGGCGCGGGATTATAGGCTGAGCCACGGAGCCCGGCCCTGCTTCTTGAATAGAGGGAAACTAGCAATATGTACAAGGCTAGACTTCGGTATTTTTATGTATCACTAACTGCTACATGTTGCCCATTCTTCCCTACTTTAAAGGGAGTATTTATTGCAGTGACCCTGTCCTTGTCTCACTATTTTCTGTAGGGTGTGGGGGCAGATAGCTTGGGAGGAGCTATACCTGAGAAGCTGCACTAGGGAATCTCAAACACATCTGGACTAGTTACATATCATAAGATCACAGACTTCAATCCTGCTACCTTAGGATAAAATAATGGGGGGGAGTTTTACGAAAGCAGGGATTTTTCTTGGTTATGCTCATTGTTGTATTTCAAATGCCTAGAATGCTGATGGGCTCATGGTAGGCCCTCAATAAATATTCATTGAATTAAATAATAAACTATTTTGTCATTTCATTGTTCTTTTGTATTGTATTAGCACACACTTGTGGTTTTCATTGCAAAAAAGCAAAAAAAGCTATGTGACCTAAATGCGGTATCCTCTTCACAGTAGTCATCAATACCTTCAAAAAGAGGTAAAACCTCAATGTGAATCCAGCCACTTGCTCATAAGGAAATAAAAGAACTTCGGAGCTCCTAAGATGATCAGCTTGTGCCCTGAGGCATGAGATTCTATTACCTTAATCTTAGTATTCATAACTACAGTATGGTCATAAAATTATCTAGCCTTTCTAATTCATCCATTGACTAAATCTATGACCTCCCAGGGTAGTAAATTCCACAGGTTGGTCATACACAGGGTGAAGAAATATTTTCCTTATGCTTTTTTATTCTAAATTCGTATCAGCTATTAATTTTGCAGAATGAGTGACCCTTGTCTTAATAGTTAGAAGGCGCAAAATTAAGTAAATTGGGTCTGCAATAATGATGTCATTGTAGCAATTTTGTATGATAATGTTCCATTTATCATGTGACTGTATTAGAAGAATATGAGTAGCTGATTATTTTCCTTTTAGATTCTTACCTTCACAGGAGAACAAAAAGGAAATTTCAGGATAGAGACAAAGGGAATAGAAAGAAGACTAACAAGGAATATATGAGACTGTTTGGATCATGGACTGCTATCATTCTACTTGGGTTCTTTAAAATTATTATGGCCTAAGATAATAAGATAAAGGAAATTGATTCAATCAGTTTTAAAGCTGAGGTTTTCCTGGGTAACCATAACAGCATTTGATTACTTCTACCCCTTAGGTTAGAAGCAAATGAAGGTAAAAGGATTTGCTGTTGACAGAATTTTATTCTTAAGGTTAAAGTTGTCTTTAAAACCATTAACAAAGTATTTTCTAATATAATTACTGCATGTGATCAGGGTATATGTGTCATTTTTCACAGGATTTAGTCCATTTCATTGAAATGTATAAGGTCAGCTAATAAGGAACAGTTTGCTGCCTGCTGCATGATTAATCAGTTTGGGGGCCTCAGTAGGATTAGCCTTGGAATAAACAGAGATTATTTCTTTATTTAGCTTTGGTAATTCAGAAGAGCTTTACTCGCTGTACAACTTTTTTGTAAGAACACACAATTCTCCATTATTTAAGGATAATATTCAATCTTAATACAGAGCAAGAAATGGTGAATATCAAGGAGTAAAACAGTGAAACATTTTGTCACCTGAGGTTTTTAAAGATGAAAAATATGTACACTGATTTAAAAAAACAACTAATATTGCAAGTTATAATATACTATTAATCAATATCTATGCATGTTGGCACACATGCATTAGAAAAATATCATCATAGCCAGGCTCATGCCTGTAATCCCAGCACTTTGGGAGGTGGAGGCAAGAGGATTGTCTGAGCCCAGGGGTTTGAGACAAGCCTGGGCAACTTGGTGAGACCTCATCTCTACAAAAAAAAAATTAGCTGAGTGTGGTGGCACATGCCTTCAGTTCCAGCTATGTGGAGGCTGAGGCAGAAGGATCATCTGAGCCCAGTAGGTCAAGGCTTCGGTGGCCACTGCCCTCCAGCCTGGGGGACAGAGTGAGACTCAGACTCAAAAAAAAAAAAAAAGAAGAAAGAAAATATGGAAAATATGTTGCAATTATATGGTATAAAATGAATATTTTACAGAAGAGGAAATAAGAACCTGAGAAGTGAAATGATGTGTTCAAGATAACAGAGCTACTTAGTGGAAGGCAGAAAGGTTGGGCAACACCACTGAGTTTCATCAATAGCCAGTGATTCTGCTTACGTCATAACATCTTAAAATAGGAGAACCTGCAGACACATAACCAAAGTCTGGTCACTTTAAGATTCCATCCCAGACCTTCTAAGCTCTAGCTCAAAGAAATCTGCTCCTCTTTTTCCAGAGTTTGGAACACTACAAAGACTAGTTTAGCTTGGGAATGATTGACAGGAAAAGCAACTTAGAAATGTACAAGCAAAGAGTTAGAGTTAGAGTGGAGCTTCTTCCTCCATGATCCCCCTATTGAAAGACGAGTAGAGTAACTAAGGTCTTTTTAGTATTGCAGCCTTCAATGCATATGCAAGACTCATTGGTATGCTGGTCTAATATATACTATGATATTATTTCCCCAAACATATGTTTGCAGCTTTCTTTATGCTATGACACATAATTATAATTTGAGGTCACATCTTCTGGTCTGGCCAGAGGCATGGAATCACGCACTTTTGCTCTACTACCACTTGTTCTCTATTCTTCAGAGATATTTTTGTGCTTTGTGTGTCATTCTGTCACATGGAATATGTTATAATGAGTATATTTATGAGTCTAGCCATTGGGAGTGGGAACTGATGTATTATGTAGCCTTGCACCTCATGTGCAGCTGAATTATAATGCAGATCTTAACAGCCAAGAAGTCTGTGATCAGAGAAAAAAAGAATTCAAAACATAAACCATGTTCTTGGCACTAGTCTTGAATACTGGACATTCATAACCCACAAATGCCCAGACTATAAATTTGCAAGTTGCATTAATATGGCAGTAAAAGTCACTTTTCTGAAAGCTGCACTTGTAAAATATTTATAAATTCACTTGGTTGTTCCTGGCAAATAACTACATCTGTCAGTTCTGTCTATTTGCTCCCAAAGCAGCAGGGTTGGTGTCCTGTATAATTCACAACACGTTCATAAAAAGTTATTTTGAAAAAATCAAGATGGAAGATATTTTGTTCTAGGGGGAAACATATCTGCTCCTCCAATGGTTTGGTGTTACTGTTTGATCTCCTGAGATCTTTTCTCACTAAAGCTTTTTCTCTGAACAAGTTTTCACCTTATTGGACTTATCTAGCTTCCAAATTAGCAAGGCAAGTCCTGTGGGGTTTTCTTAAAAATCCCACATTGATATGTATAACACAGTGGAATTTTTTAGTCCCAAGGTCAATATGTATATCAATGTCACATGTTGAAAAAATGTTCTGTGTATATTATCTCCCTTGAGTATTTAGGAGACCCTACACATAGGAGACTTTCTAGATAAACCTGTCTAAATAGTTTGTTTTTTCTAAAGATAGAAGAAAACTAAAAAGAGAAAATACATATATTTTCCCACAGAATCTCAGAATCCACATTTTCATCAGAATCTGCTATTTTCAGTCCAGTATTTCTGGGGGTGAGGGAATTCCTCCCAAATCATACCCACTAACAGACTAGTTAACAACAAAATATGCCACTGTATATATATTTATATAACTTGCACTGTCATCTAAGTTTACCTTCCTTCTCTCTCCACAAAAAAGGATTTACATTGTTTATAATCTAAACATAATTGCTATACAGGCAGAACAGTTAAGGTGAGATCAGAGATATAAAACACCATATAGTACTTTAGTCCTTAACTTGTAGGGGGTCATGCATCCTTCTGAGAATCTGATGAAAATTTTGAGCTATTTTCCCAAAATGCAAGTAAGTATATATGCACACACAAACAAAATACATAACAACATGTACTTTTTCACATCAATTCAGGTGTTCAGAGACCACTAATACCATTCCACAAACTATGACAGAGGAAAGAGAAAGAAAATATACATCAGGAAACTAGAATAAAATTATCAATACCATTAAGCATGAAATTTATCAGAAGGGAGAATTCAATGAGTTGTATAGATCCCAGTGTTTAATAGAGAAATACACATCAGGTTTTCAGGAGACACATTTTAAAGGAATTTCAGATGAATGGATCTCTGATTAATTATTAAATACTCAATGAACAATGTCTTTAACAGCAGTTTTGCAAAGGTGCAAAACTATTTTTCACATGGCCATTTTTACATTGTTCCTTTAATAAATCCTGAGGCTACCCTTATTAAATAGTAATTTTTATGAGTCGTTATACCAACTGAGCCTAGGTAATCTGGCTTCTGTATCTGACCTGACATAGCAACAAATGGTTTCCCTCTAGAGAAAGCTCCAATATTCATAAGGTACAATGTGCCTGCAGTAGTCTTCCCTGAACTACACAACTAAGAAGCTGCAACTAATCAACAAGGCCTCCTGGGAAACTGCAGACTCACTGAGCCACACACCTGGTGGGACTCGTGTGCCAAAAAGGTGATTTGAAGCAAGGCACCAAGAAATTCATGAATTTAAAGATAAAACTAAAAACTATAAATAGGTGAGGGTGGGAATGAAGTTGTACCCCACTTGATTTCTGCACACTGTGGCAAATACTATGGCTTATGCATTGATCTTTCTTCATCCACAAAGTCCTTCCAATCAGGGATATCATCTGGAGACGGAAACACTGATTTCATACCATCTGGTCCATCACTGAGGAACAGAAGAACGGGTCAGGGAAGCCCAAAGCTAAAGGAAGAAAAATATTATTTCAGATTAAGAATATCATTAGATAAAAACAGACTGTATGATTATGTTGGTCAACAAAGGTCATTATTGTGATTAGCAGCCCAAATCATATATGTGCATTTTTTCGAAGAAATTGTCATGTAAGCCTTTGAAAAGCAGTATGAAATGATGTCTTACCAAGCCAGAACACAATTTCTTGTTAAGATGCTTAAGAAAAGATCTGGAATTATCTGTCTAAATAATGTCAAAATAACTATTGCGTCCTTCTGCAAAAGGAGGAAGAAGGTTGGGAATTTACTTTGTGGGATTCAATTGCACTTGGCACAGCATATGAAAAGGGTTTGCAACATTTGGGCTTGGAGGCTCTAGACTGAATATTTATACCACTGCCCGGGACATAATAGCTAGAAAATTCTAAAAAGGGCAACCTTCTTCCAGAATTTTCTTTTGGGTGACATCTGGGGTGAATTAAGTTTCTGTTCAGCCCCAGCCTTAACTGCAGATGTAGAGGTGTAAATGTGCTTTCCAGGAATTGTAGATTATATGGTCATGATGTAGACCACTTTTATTAGGAGCTCAAGTACCACATTTCCAGAAATATGAAGAATGACAGCAAGGAAAAAAGCCTTTAGAGCTTAAATTACAACCACATCTAATGAACTCAGAGGTGTTTTTCACTTACTAGGGTATTGCTTTTCAACTCCTGTAGCTTAAATGAATCTAGTGATCATAACAGTAAATATAGGTTCCAAAGGTATCCCAAGAGGTATCATTAGTCACATATTACATCCTTTTCTAATTTGTACACTTTCCATGTTTCAGGGTTTCACAGTACTGCTGAAACCTTCAGAATTTCATGTTTCCCTCAGCAGTCTACAATAACCCTCAGTTTGAATGACATGTATTATTTCCTTAGCAAACATGTGAGGTGGGGAGCTTAGTAAAAGATTTATTATAAGAAAAGCCTCGATGTTTTATTTCCTCCCTTAATTGAATACATTATTGCTCTGTGTTTAGAAATGCTATGTTGATGTATTACACCTCAGAACAACTACGCACATGCCATCTGCAGCAAGAAGGTTTATTAGACTACAAATCAGGATACAGATGTTGGAGGGAAAACTACATGTGCTAAGTCATAATACATTACAGCACATTTTAAATCTATAAGTCATGGTAGTCCAACAGGTTTTCGTTTTTAAAAAATTAGATATTGGTACTTATGAAAATGCAGGAACTAGAAGCCCTCTCTTCATCATATACATGGTAGGTACAGAGATAGGCTACTGGGGTGGAGGGTATAACCCTGTAGATAGGAAAAGGACTAAGTAACTTCAAAAGGAAACTCTCATATTCTTATTCCTTAATACTGGTGTAAAGGATCCATATTTAGAGTCAGCACTCTTAACCAAATGGGCAGATAAATCTTTCTAAGAGTGTAAATGATCACATTTTTATTGATCTCTTTCCCAAATTTAGATTTTCATCCATTTACTCAAAGAGCATTTATTGAGTATCTGTTACTTGTTAGGTGACACTGTGCTCTAGGATTTTATTAAAATGAAACTCACTTGTATTATTTTGATGCAAGAGGAGTTGTTGGACTTTCCCTTCTTTATCTAACTGTTTCAAGTTCAGGCCTAATAATGAACAAATTACCTCCAGAAAGTTTACAAGAATGTACCAACTACTTCAATGCAGCTAAGAAGGTTGCTTTCTTGAGAGATGATGTGATTCTCTTCCATTAGATTCTCAAAAATATAACTCAATTATATCAATCTTAAATAGATAAAATCAAAGGTGCTCACACTCTCCAGCAGGATTAATGTTCTGTAGATTTATTGATCTTCTGCATTCTTCTTAAAGTATCCAGGGTAACCATTAGGAACACTTTGTTCTGATCTTCTTGCCTATCATCTGAGGCTCTTCCAGCTCTCGACAAATAAATTTGTGCTTTATTCATCAAGTTCATTCTATAGATAAAGACCAAACATTACTGACACTTGAAATTGGGAGGCTTAAGATTTTAAAAAGCTAGATTAGATATGCCTTTTAAATAGGATGTAGATCTTCAAGAGAAGGTGGTTTTCTCTTTCCCTGCAAATATTCAGAAAAGAGTCTGCCTTTGGTTGGGTAGTACAGGCAAGGGCATTCAAGAAGCCACTGTAAAAACACACTTCTTACCCAAAAAAGGAAAACACCTTACTTCCTATTAAGCATAGTCAGATGGGTGATTATTACTAGCCACGCATAGCATTTATATAACAATGAAGTTTGGATGGCACTGTCACATACACTGTTTCATTTGTCATATGAAGGAAGCATGTATTCATTCAATCCTCAAATATTTTCTGAATGTCTGCTAGGTGCCAGACATTACACTCTGTACTGGGAATGCAAAGGTGAATAAGACAAACTCTCAGCAAGTTTACTGTCTAGTTGAAGAATAAGATTTAAGCTATTAGATCATTATAACATGGTATAATGCAGACATGATGAAGTACTGAGGCAACACAGGGTTACTGGTAACTTACCCTCATTTTACAGAAAAAGAAACGGTTCAAAAGTATTGCTATTACTGGGTGCAGTGGCTAATGCCTGTAATCCCAGCACTTTGGGAGGCCAAGGTGGGAGGATGCTTGAACCCCGGAGTTCGAGACCAGCCTGGGCAACACAGCAAGTCCTTGTCTCTACAAAAAGTTTTTAAAAATTAGCTGGGTGTGGTGACATGTGCCCACAGTCCCAACTACTTGGGAGGCAGAAGGATTTCCTGAACCCAGGAGGTAGAGGTTGTGGTAAGCTGTGATTGTGTCACTGCACTCCAGCCAGGGCCACAGAGTGAGACTCTGACTCAAAAAAAGTATTGATATTAATACTAAAGAGCAATTTTAACAATTAAGTGAGAGACTATATTAAATTACCTAGCATAATGCTGGCCATATTCAGGAGTCCACAAATGTTATTACTGAAGAGGTGGCATAGAATAAGTTTGTAGCATGGGCTCTGTACCAAACCTTCTTTTTTTTTTTTTTTTTGAGTTGGAGTCTGTCGCCCAGACTGGAGTGCAGTGGCCACTCCTGGCCACCCCAGCCTCAACCTGCTGGGCTCCAGCGATCCTTCCGCCACAACCTTCCGAGTAGCTGAAATTACAGGCATGCGCTACCATGCCCGGCTGATTTTTTGATTTATTGTAGAGATGAGGTCTCGCCAAGTTGCCCAGGCGGACCTCGAACCCGCGGGCTCAGGCAATCCACTCACCTCAGCCTCCCAAGGCGCGGAATTACAGGCTGAGCCACCGAGCCTGGCTCCAAACCTTCTTACTTGAATCCTAGCTACTTCATAGTTGTGTGGCCTTGGGAAAGTTATACGATCAGTCTAGTTCTCAGTTTCACCAGTTTCACTCAGATGGGAATAAAAATTGCAACCATTCCTTAGGAGTGCTGTTTTGAGGATTAAGTTGTCATACATGCTCAAAAAAAGTTACACATGATAAGGATCAAAGCTGGGAAGCGATCTGAAAACTTTATATTACACCAAACTTCTAGCTGACCTATCATAAAATAGAGCTATTGTGGCCCTGAAGAGTTAGGTGTCCTTAAGTTTTACTATGGGGAGGAGAGTCCCCTAGCAAATAATTTAAAGTAGGAGAAGGCAGCAAAGGATATTTAGCATCTTGAGGGCAAGAGGAAAAACTGGCCTGAAGGGAGGAGGCCAAAAGGAGAGGAGGAGCGTGGAAACCTGTGGGGGTAGGGTAATGGCGGGCAGGAGTTAGACTGAATAAATAGAGGAAATGACTTTGAGAAGAGAGGAGGGATATGCCATCAACACATCTACTTTTTCTAGCACTAGATGAGAGATAATCTTTCCAATATGTCCAATCCATATTTTGCTAAGTGGGGGCAAAAAAAGTTTTTTTGTTAACTAATTCCTAAAATGTTATAAGCAGAGCTAAATAAGAGTACCCAAAATAGTCCAGTAACTACCTTTGGAGGTGTTTGGTAGAAATGTGCCCTTTTTTGTCACTTGGATTCCCACAAAGAAACTGTTGGACACAATCTAGATAGTGGTTCATAATATGTCTTGTGGTACTGAGAGGATTTTCATAATTGCTACTTTTCATACATTTTGTGAGTAGGTGATGTAAATGTTCTTTCTGTACATAATGGGATAGAAGTTGTACAACTATCACTACAATTCAATTTTAGAACATTTTCAGAGAATGAAGGGGTTTTAACTGTGACCTAACTGCTACCAGTTTAATGGTTCTCTGTTCTTGTACAAAAGATTATCTGAAGTCTCTCTCTAGAAACATCCTAACCAGCAATCACCAAGTAGCTGGTTAAAACATGAGGATAATTTACTCTTTGAGGGCTAGCTTATTATGAAAGAATATATACATTGCCTCTTTTCCTTTACCTCTCTGATAATATTGGCTATGCTGTAGGCCAATTTCTTACACGAGAGAGCATCTGGAGGAAGAAGTTTCTTAACTCAAAGCTCTTTGGGTGTAATTACAGATTTCTGCTCTACATCGTTATTACTAAGATGACTCATAGCTAGTGTAGCATGTCTAGGCCAGCTCAGATCCTTGGCAGTAAAACACAATTCTTTTAATAGCAAAGCTGCAATGGGTAGCCCTTTGAAAAAGGCATTTATTGTTCTGTTAGCTACTGAACAGTCTTTGCATACTCCAATGCATAAGCATACAAAATGGAAATTTTTATTGTAAGTCATGTGCTATACTTTGCATATGAAACAAAAATTGTTTAAATATATGTGAAAAATTCAAATATTCTTCCTCCTTTATAAAGAAAATTAATCTGAGAACAAGGGTCTACTTTGTGATTGTACAGAAAAGGCAAACATATCTCTGATATGCTGCTTAGTCCTGACTCCCACCTCATCCTATCCCAATCCTCTCATTAACAAGGAGTTGTCATAGACCTGAACATGATGAAATAAGAATGGTGCTTCAATGAGAGACCAAATGCTTAGAAATCCCCTCCCCTAAAACCAGGTGATTCTTCTGTTTTGAAGTCAATAAGCCAGCAAAAACAAGACCATATTTGAGCTGGCAAAACCTCCTATGCTTTTAGATTCTGTGAAAACATAAATAGAAAAAAAGAATTCTTCCATATTCTTTATACAATTTTCCACAAGAACTTTCGTTAAATGATGTTTATATATAATGATGACAGAACGTTTAAATTCATTCATTGCTTGGCATAGGAAGGGCAGTGCCCTGGAGTCTTCCTCCAGTTCAGTATTGAATAAATAACAGTCCTTTCAGTTTTCAGTGTACTAACTTGGCTCAAACCATACTATGAATTACTTTTGTATGAAAGCTGCCATAAAAAAAACTACTACGGAATGCTCTATTGGCAGTTAGAGTCAGCACAAGCTAATGCAAGCAAGTTATGCAAGCTAACATAAACAGAAGAGAATTGGGTGTGAAAACAATATTAATCAGGTGTCTCCATCTAACCACTATAACTTCATACATCTGCAGAGTAAAGTCAGTTTTTGTCAAGGTCACTTACTGTTCAGAAAAAACTTTTCAGCTTCAACAAAAATATCCAAGAAACAAAATGAGGGCAAAAAAAAAAAATGATGTTCAAATAGGTGTTTTGCACCACCTATAAGAAGCAGAGTTTTCCATGTAACATAAGATTCCCAAGTCTCTGTTCTTCTGTAAAGGCACTGTTCTGATAAATTCAAGGGCCTCAGACAAATGTGATATTTAGTAAATGATCGCCTATATTGTTTACATTTCTTTTTTTTTTTTTTTTGAGTTGGAGTCTCACTGTCGCCCAGACTGGAGTGCAGTGGCCACTCCCGGCCACCGCAGCCTTGACCTGCTGCGCTCCGGCGATCCTTCCGCCTCAGCCTTCCAAGTACCTGGAACTACAGGCGTGCTCTACCACACCCGGCTAATTTTTTTGATTTATTGTAGAGATGAGGTCTCGCCAAATTGCCCAGGCGGGTCTCGAACCTGCTGGCTCAGGCAATCCATTCACCTCAGCCTCCCAAAGGCGCGGGATTACAGGCTGAGCCACCAGCCGGCTTATTTACATTTCTTTGAGAGTTAATGTGGCTTTTATTGGAGGAAGTCACAAGAAGCTGCTAGTTCCCCAGAGAGCTGTCCCACAAGCATTCCTCAGAATATGAAAACTCTATTAGTATTAAATTGGAACATTATGTTTTCAGAAAACCCTGTTTAAATATACATTTGCTGCCTATATGGATTAAAACAATGTGCTGGATATTTAGATCAGTCCTCTCTATCTCCCTTTTTCTGTCCTATTTGGAGAGATTAGATAACTAAACACATTTCTTCAGAGCACAGATTCTGAAGTCAAGACTTGACCTCACCATTTACTAGTTGTATGACTCAGGTCAACTTTTCCAGAATACTCTTAGAAACACTACAAAAGTGACAGGGATGCAAAAAATGAGCTTATTGGAAATGAAAGAACAAAATAATGGACTAGTAGCTCCTAACCAGGGAACTGGAGCAGTCCGCAGTTTCTGAGTGATTATGGCCCCAGGTTAGGAAGGTCAACTATAAAATAAACAAGATACATTTTAGCAGTATCCAAGTGCTCAGCACAGTGCCTGGCACACGGTAAGAGCCCAAAGATATTTGCTATTGTTTTCCTTATGTTCTTAAGAGGCTCTGACAAAAGAGAGCGAGAATGAAAAGGAGCCAAGAGACCACCCAAGGCAGTGGGGTGTGCATTGACCAAAGAATCCTTTATCTTTAGTTTACAGTGAGATAAGAACCACATGCGACTCTGCAATGGAGGGACTGAAGTACGAGATTAGCCAGGAACATCCTTCAAGTTTAATGTGCAAGGTTCTATGGATCTTGTACTAAATGTGCAGTAGTTTTTCTAACCCCAAACTGAATGTTGCAGTGACTTTTAGATCCATTGGCACATGGGCCAGACACTGTACCTTATCTAAGCGACAGAAGTTTCTCTCTTGCTCCCTGGTAACAAAACTCCAGCTTATATTCAGGTTTATGGCAGAGATCCCTTGATTTCTTTTCTTTTCTTTTTTTATTTTTTATTTTTTTTGGGTTGGAGTCTCACTCCATTGCCCAGGATGGAGCACAGTGGCAGGCTCACAGCCATCCCAGCTTCAACCTGCTGGGCTCAGGCGATGCTTCTGCCTCAACCTTCCAAGTAGTCAGAACTACAGGTGCATGCTACCACACCCAGCTAATTTTTTGAGATCCCTTGATTTCAAGAAGGGTAGGCCCTTACCTCAGCAGCAAGGAATGAGTGGAAATTGATCTAAATAAGTCATAATAATCTCTTTCCCCTTCTTCAGGGATTGGCCAAAGAGTGGGCACATGACCTAATGAGACATAGGGAAAGTCCACTAGAGAAGGCTCTTTCTTAAATAAGAAGACAAGACTGAACAAGGGGAAAGCCCCACTGGTCTTCCTTCCATTCCTTAACATGGATGTGGTAACTGAGCTACAACAGTTGTATTCTGGCCAAGAAAACAACAAAAAAGTTGCCTGTGAAGTTATTAGATAACTGAACTGATCAGGCAACTGGCTACCTCCAGATTTCTTGTTATTCTTGTTATGTAAGAAATATGAAGTTCATTGTTTTAAGACTTCTAGAGATCAATTTTCCACTTCTCATGGTCAAATGCATTCTGATATAGTGCTTTGTCTGCTTATGTCTTTTCTTTTTCTTTCTTTCTTTCTTTCTTTTTTTTTTTTTTGAGTCAGGGGTCTTATTCTGTCACCCAGGCCATAGTGCAGTGGCACAATCACAGCTCACTGCAGCCTAGCCTGGGCTCAAGTGATCCTTCTACTTCAGTCTCCCAAGTAGCTGGGACTGCAAGAGCATGCCACCATGCATGTTAATTTTAAAATTTTTTGTAGAAAGGAAATTGCGCTATGCTGCCCAGGCTAGTCTTGAACTCCTGGGCCAAGCAATCATCCTGCCTTGGTCTCCCAAAGTGCTGGGATTATAGGCATAAGCCACCATACTTAGCTTTGTCTGCTTATTCCTTACCTCTACCTGAACCATCTGTGAGATGGGGCTCAAGCCATTTTTCTTACCTGGCTTTATTTGAACAAATATTCTCATAATCAACCACAAGAAACCAGTTTATTGATCAGTCACTCTAATATAAAAGAACACAGTCATATTCTGTAATAAGTATTTTGCATCCCATTGGTTTATAGATTGAAAACACAGGTTAAGCAGAAAGGTAAAAATCAAATAGTCTTTCACCCACTTGCTTCTCATCTCTCCCTCTGCTTCATTTAGTTCAAAGAGACATAAAGTGACACCACTCCATCATTTTTGACAGAGTCACATTTGTGATGCAAAACATGTGCTGAAGTTTTGTGACTATTTGAGTTCTGTGAGCTGGAGAGAGATGAGCCAATTATATGTCCAAGGTTTCTTCTCCTTCTGTGTCACCTGCTATCATACTAGGTTGATGCACTCTCAGACATCAATTGCTGCAGAAATAATTGTCATAATTATTCTAATGCCTTACATATGGGTGTTATTTGACAATAACTGTGATTTTACATCAGTTCTGTCTCTGAAGTGAGAGAACTCTGCCACTTACCAGCCACATTACCCCCATAAAAAATTACTGAAGAGACTCTGAGGGAAGGAATCCTCATTTTAGAGGAGAGATTTTATTTTCCTTCTCCCCTCAGTCTAGCTCTACTGCAGGCACAAATTACCTCCTACTGTCTATTCAGCACCATTCCACTCCTAAACCAATCAAGACCCAGTACCGAGAGGGTTGAATTAGCCTTGCTGCCTATAGCAAAGTAGGAATACACATGTCTGTATATAGCCCTCTGGTCCTTCATCCTAGTGTAGGTATTTTTCCCACTCTGATCAGTCTTCTGTTATGGTTTTCTGACTGAAAGATGAGTTCAAATCTTGCACCTGTTTCACTGTTTAGCTTTTGCTAATCTCTTATGCCCACAGATCCAATTTCTGTTCTCAATTGGTCTTCCACTGGAACTTAAGTAACATGAAGCCAGATAACTTGCTGCTATTTTACTGAACTGCCCCTAGCCCATAAAGCAGATTCTGGTTGGTTTGTAGCAAGTGCTTGATAACTATTTGTTGAATGAATAAATGACTCTGAGAACTCACTAGAAATTTCTGCTACCGTGTCCTAATCACCAGATCAAACTCCTTGGATACTAACATCAACCTAAGCCCATTTATAGTTGCCTTACCTCTTCAAATGACACAATGTGGACTGTTGGACATCCCTTCACCACAGACTTCCTATTTCCATCTTCTTTCCTTTTCCTCACTGGCCCATGCAGGTGAGGTCTTAGGATGCTACGCTGGGCCTGCCTAAAATGCACCTTGGCAAAATGAGACTTTAGAAAGATTATAGCACCCTAAAAGGGCAGAAGGCCTAAAAATGAAAGAACTCTGAAAAGAAGCCTTATCTCGTTCGTTTCTCCAGATGGCCAATAAACAAATGAAAAGATGATCAACTTCATTAGCTATCAGGGAAATGCAAATTGAGGCAACAATGAGATACCACTTTATACCCTCTAGGATAGCTGTAATCTAAAATAAGTAAGTAAATAAATAAATAAATAAAATAATAACACATGTTGATGAGGAATTAGAGATATTGCAACCTTTATACATTGTTGGTGGGAATGAAAAATGGTACAGCCATTTTAGACAATGGCTCAGCAGTTCCTCAACATGTTAAACATAGAGTTACAATATGATCCAGCCATTCTACTTCCAGGTGTATACTTAAAAGAAATGAAAACATATGTCCATGGAAAACTGTATACTGTGTTCATAGCAGCATTATTCCTAATGGCCAAAAGATGAAAACAATGTTGATAACCTCAACTGATAAATAGATAAATGAAATGTGGTCTGTCTATAAATAAAATGTTATTGGGTAATAAAAAAGAATTAAGCACTGATACATACTACAATATAGGTGAACCTTGAAAACATTACACCAAATGAAAAAAGACACAGAAGACCACAGCTTGTATAATTCCATTCATTTGAAGTGTTAAGAGCAGGCAAACCTATAGAGACAAAAAGCAAATTCATGGGTATCAGGGGCTGAGAGGAATGACCTCTAATGGATACAAGAGTTCTTTTGGAGGTGACAAAGTGTTCTGAAACTTGGAAGTGATAATAGTTGTGCAATACTACGAATATAGAATAAACCACTAATTATGCAATTACAAGGACAAATTTTATGGTATGTGAATTATATCTCAACAAAGCTGCTACCAAACAAAAAAATACAACTCCTCTACAGTGTTTTTTGGGCTAGAAGACTGATATGAGATGAGGCTGAGATGAAAACTTGGGTCTTCTACTTCATCCCTCCTGCTTCCATTCTTCCTTCCCACTATGCCTTTCAGTCCTTCTGTCACTGTTGCTCTCACGCACTCACCTGTTCCATCACCCCCCAGAAACAGCAAAAGGTGTAGAGGTAACAGAAAATCACTTTACCAGCTTCTACTCTTATAGCCCAAATAGTTAGGGACAAATTCTGCCCTGGCTTTGTCTAGGACAGCATTCTCCTCAAAAATTACAATCATGCAAATAGGAAACATGATTTTTTCATCTTGTTTATGAACTAAAACAAAACATTAAAAACTTTTTCATTTGACCTTTAATATATTCTTAAAGATAACGAAAATCTGGTTACAATTATTTTTACTTTCTCACCATTTAAACCTCATTGTTTCTATTTTTCTTGTCCTCTTATTGCTGAGCAATGAAAATTCCTTTGTTAAAAAATACAGAAAACAAATGTCATTGCAGAGCAACCAAGATGTCCTTCAGTAGGTGAATGGATAAATCACTGTGGTAGATCTGGAAAAAGGACTCTCATTTTGTTCTAAAAAGATATGAGGCCAGATACGGTTACCCACGCCTATAATCCCAGCACTTCGGGAGGCGAGACAGGAGAATGGGTCGAGCCCAGGAGTTCAAGACCAACCTGAGCTACAAAGTAAGACCTTGTCTCTACAAAAAAATAAAAAACTAGCCGGGCATGGTGGTGTACACGTATAGTCCCAGCTACTCAGGAGGCTGAGGCAGGAGGATCACTTGAGCCCAGGAGGCAGAGGCTTTGGTGAGCCGGGATCATACCACTGCACTTCTGCCTGGGCAAAAGAGTCTCAAACAAAACAAAATAAAATAAATAAAAATAAATTAGTTATCAAGCCATGAAAGAAACTTAAATGCATATTATTAGGTGAAAGGGGCTCATCTGAAAGGCTACACATGGTAGGATTTCAACTATGTGACATGAGGCAAAACTCTGGAGAAATTGAAAGATCAGTAGTCGCTAGGGAATGGGAGAGGGAGGGATGAGTAGGCAGAGCACAGAGGACCTTTAGGGCAGGGAAAATACTCTGTATGAGACGACGGAGATGGATACATGGTGTTAAACATTTATCCAAAGCCGCAGACTCAACAATACCAAGGGTGAGCCCTTATGTGAACTGTGGGGACTGTGGGTGACAATGACATGTCAGCATAGGTTCATCAATGGTGACAAATGTGCCACTCTGGTGGAGGATGCTGATAGTGGGGGAGGTTGTGTGTGTGGTGAAAGGGGTATGTAGGACCTTTCTGTACTTTCTGCTCAATTTTGCTGTGAACCTAAACCTTCTCTTAAAAATTAATTGTGTTACTTTAAAACAAAATAAAACAGAAAAACAGGCAAAAAAAAGAAAACTTATATTCATGCCCAAACCTTTACATAAATGTTTATACCAGTTGTATTCCTTATAGCCAAAAACTGAAAACAGCCTAAATGTCCTTCAATGGGTAAATGGTTAAACAAATTATATTACATCCATATCATGGGGTACTACTTAGCAAAAAAAAAAAAAAAAAAAAAGGGAAAAGAAATAAACTATTTATATGTGCAACAACTTGGATGATTCTCCAGATAATTATGCTGGCTTAAAAAAAACTCAAAAGATTACATACTGTATTATTCTATTTACATAATATTCTTAGACTAACAACAGTACAGAAAGAAGATTAGGGGCTGTCAGCAGTTAGGAATGAGGAAGAGGGGAAGAGGGTGGCTGTAAAGGGGTAGCATTAGCTATGTGCTGATGAAATCATTCTGCATTGTGCCTGTGCTGATGGCTACACAAAGGTGAACTTGCGTAGAACTACACACGCACGCAGGCTCACATACATGTGCTTCTAAATGGGTGAAATCCAAATTTGCGGACTGTACCAATGTCAGTTTCTTGGGGCTGACTATGTACTACAGTAATGCAAGATGTTACCACTGGGGAAAGCTGGGTGAGGGTGGATGGGAACTCCCTGTATATTTTTGTAACTTTGTGAAAATCTAAAATTATTTCAAAATAAATGCTTTTTAACATTCAAAAAAAAAAATGTCATTGCAATGCTCCTTGGATAGTCTAACTTTCAGAGCTGCTATATATTCCATCTTTGCTTTCAACAATTAATCCCCAGTCTAAGGGGAAGACAAGATAATCCCTCATCTAAATGAACAATGGAAGGGAATTAATACAGAATAGCAGACAACTCTCACAACTCTATCATTCAGAACTTACAGAATTTAAAAAATAATACTTCATTGAGAGCAGCCTGAGCAACATGGTGAGATCTTGTCTCTACAATAAATCAAAAAATTAGCCGGGCACAGTAACGTGCCTGTAGTTCTGACTACTTAAAAGGCTGAGGTGGAAGGATTGCTGGAGCTCAGCAATTCAATGCTGGGGTGGCCATGAATGTGCCACTACACTCAAGGCTGGGCGATGGACGGAGTGAGACTCCAACTCAAAACAATAACAACAACAACAACAACAATACTTCAGAAACAGAAGTATATCAATACTTTCAAAGCCCATTTTTTTCTGCCTTTCCTGGGCTTTCATGGTTTCCATTGTTGAGCCTTACTACATGCCAGGCTCTAGCTGGAGCTTCACGTTATTTTATTCTCCTCACAATTCTCTCTATCAACCAAGGAGATTTCCAGTTTCAGACAAGGGCTTAGAGTGGAGGGAAAAAAAAGGTGGTAGTCAACTGCAGAATTGAGTTAGGGGTGGCTGCTCCAAAATACCTTTTTTTGGTTTGTTGTCGTGCCTGAAATTCCACTATTAAGTTCTAGTAGGTTTGAAGACAGCTTCTATCTGGTTTTAGAAAGTAGATTCCCCTTAAGCCATAATCAAACATGATTGAAGTCTCATATATTCTGGAAGCTCAGACCTAAAAGAAGTTTGGCCCAAGAAGCTGTCCCCATGTGAAGAGCTTGGTCACATCTCCTATTTCTTAAGAGACCTCAGCAGATTTGCATTCTATAAGGACAGAGTAGTTTTCAGAATCCTTGTTTTCTTGGTTAGTTCATCTCCTACCCTCTATTTCACTGGCTTCTGATAAAAGATTGTTTGTTTGTTTGTTCTAATTCTGTCCACCCCCTAAGACTGAAAAAGTTTAAGTGAATTGTGCAATATCAGAGTTAAGTTATAGAACCAAGATTTGAACCATCACAAATTTGATTGTTCTCAATTACTTCTCAGCATGTTTCCCACTATGCCAGTACAATTCTAGGTACTGTTAGGAAGTAACCCAAAAATATTTGTTTTGGGTATCCTCAACCACTTACTTTACTTTCCAAATGCCATTTCCCTAATATCTTCTCAAACTTGACTTTCAAATGCTGAAAAACAGCTAAATGAGTGGCTATCCCAGAATATCTTCAGTTCAATAAAAACCAATAATTTAAACTAAAACAATGAATATTTAACCTTAGAATTTCAAACATTATGGAAAAGGAGGTTAGTTCCAAGTACATCTAAGTGGATTTTAAAAAAATATTTTAAATTTGAAAAATATGAAAGACCCTTCAGCAAACTGAAACATGTTTTCACCATCACATTACTATAAACAGAACTGTGTCTCAAAGAAGAGGATCTTTTTTCAAGCGCTTAATTTAAATCAGCAAATAAATAGTCTCAAGTTCCCATAACACAGACCAGTGGCATGCAGATTTCATCAAACAATATAAAAAATAGTATTGCTGTGATGCTTCAAAAGGGGAGATTAAAAGAGTGGTTTCTAATTGAGAGTCCTTCATTCCTGATGTAAAGAAAGGAGGGGGGTGGGGAAGCCCTGCTTTTTAAATTCTCCTCAGTCTAGTTTCCCTGACAAACCTGTTTGATGGGCATCAGGGACTTGAAGCAGAGCTTCCAGGGAAAAAGTAGCCATCACTCATGCTTCATTGGATTTCTATGACAGAATGATCACATTCTGTAGAACCTGGCATAAGCACATCATTATTAAGCCTTGCTTTAGCATTTCTTAACTGATCACGGATGCTGCGGTCCTTGGTGGCTCCTCTCTGTTGGCACTGTTTGTAGTTATTTGACCTTTTCTCAGTGGATAATCCACACAAAAAGCCCTAATTACTTCCCCAGCTTTGACCAGCCAGCAGTGTGAATAATCAATGACACTCATTTAGGTATTGCACAATCAGATGCTTATGGTGTTTAAAGAACATTTTTCCATTGACCTGCCACAGCTGTAGGACAATTACAAGCAGTAAAGCTGCTGTTGTAATCACAAGATGACCAGGTGACCTTGTAGGTTTAAAGTTGATGACTGGGGCCTTGACTGGGGCAGAGTCATGATACAGAACATATTTTGGGAGAGAAAGGAAGCTTCATTGTATACTAATGTGACATGCTCAGCCCCAAGAGCAATATACTGAAATATTGACAAAATCATAAGACTCATATTGGCAGGTAAAATTCAGTGTTTATACCCAGGGCTTCAGCTACTTCTTCCCATTGTACATAAAATTGCAAATAAATAAGAATAGAAAAAAACTGAATTCTAGCCACACCTCTTTCGAAACTTTTTCTTTAGGTAAAAGTGTAGATAAAATTGAAGTACGATTTCCTAACTAAATAGATACTTAAAGATTTCTAGGATGTTAAATTTTTTTATACATTCAATTGCAATAAATCCTTATCAACTCTAAAGCCAACTTTCCCCACAAAGATCACTATTAAAAAGGTGAGAAATCTGGTTCTTTGAAATAATGACTAATTACCAAATTACATATAAAGCTGAGTTATAACATAAGTTGTAGAAAAATGGAATATGACATTTGCCATAGAGTGTGTTCCTGGGAATATTACTGAAAAACCCTTTGGAAACAAGGATTTATCATCTAAAGTTTGGGAAATGCAGCATATGTGGAGATTTACAATGCACGTTAGCATATCAAAAGTTCTAAAATGTGTTAGGAAATGCTAGTATATGGGTCTTTTTCCCCTCCTTATTACCACCATCTTATAAAAAAATTGGTTTTGTAAATATTGGTTCTTGTCCCAGAATGTGAGTGAATAGACTTTCTACTTTATTTTTGAACTCTCTTAAAATTTTATAAAATTTTGTGCTTATTTATTAAAAGGGACACAAAGTAAGATAAGTAAAAACAAGCAAGAAAACAAAGTGGTAGAATAATGAGACAGTTATGTTCCTGGCAAAAAAAAAAAAGATGGAGGAAAGGAAATGTTCTAAACAGAGGCCACAGCAGAGAAGAGTTTTGAGGTGGAAAAGTCCCAGATAAAAGAAAAGGAAAGGAAGGTAGGAAGTAATGGCACAGACCATCCTCTTTTCCAAACTGAAGGCTGTCCTGATTTAATCTGGCAAAAGAAGGCAAACCAGCTCATCAGCATGCAATTGATGATTCACCCAGCTTGCTGTCAGAGACAACAGTGTCTAAAGACACAGTAGAGAATGAGGAAAAACAGGCAAGCTCCTGTGAGTAAGCCAAGAAGGCAAATTACTAAAAAAAAAACACGCACAGCAAAAAGACTGCACATTTGATGGTATGATCTTGATTAATCCCAAGATAGCTGAAGCTTTCACGTTTAGGGCTCCTGGGATGTGTAACCCAAGTTTTTACTCATACCAGCAGAATCCAGTTCATAGTATTTGCAGCAAATGAGCTGTTTTTTAAAAACATCACTTTTAGCTTCAGCAGGCATCACTGTGTTTTCCTTTAGTGCAAGGCATGCTTGGATGACATTTATAACTCCTTCCTTATATATGTTTATTGCTTTGTTAGAAGCTAAGGTCTATGTTTTTCTAGGTTCTACAGCACCCCAGGATTAGGGTGGATCTTACCTCTTATTCTGCAGCTTGAAAGACAATGACCCCAATAACTCTGTACAACTGGTTCCAGCTTACAGTGTGTCTGGGAATTTTTTAGCCTTTTGGAATCTGCTGATTTCCTCCAGAAACATTCATTCTTATATGTTGCCAAGCTGTCAAGGATATGAGGTTATTATTAAGGTCAGCAGTGGCAGGCAGTTAGAAACATAAGGGGTAGGGGGTTGGGAAGCAGAGGCAGCAACATCAGGAACAATTTACCCATGCATATTGCTGACTAAGTCATTTCTTCTGCAATTCTGAAAAACTCAAGTCTTGCAATTAAAGGCATACCAGTGAGTGTGGCAAGACAGTGTGTGAAACGTATTCAGGATTGCTACCCCTAGTGATACATTTTACCTCTTCCAACCAAATCATGGCAACCATATGTGGTCTTTATATAACTGGTAGCACTTTAGATCGATCCCACTCTAAATCTAAGCAAGAAATTTCTAGAAGAATAAACTTAGAAGAGAAGAGTTGGGAAGGCAAACATCCAGGGAGTAAAATATATGAATATCTGTCTTCATATTGAACCCATGAATATTAAGAATATGAAATTTTGAGACTGGTATTTGGGATATGTACTATATGCAGTCAAAATAATTTTTAGCTGGGCTTGGTGGCTCAGCCTGTAATCTCAGCACTTTGGGAGGCCGAGGCAAGTGGATTGTCTGAGCCCGTGAGTTCGAGACCCACCTGGGCAACTTGGCAAGACCTCGTCTCTACAATAAATCAAAAATTAGCCGGGCATGGTTGCACGCGCCTGTAGTTTTGGCTACTTGGAAGGCTGAGGTGGAAGGATCGCTGGAGCCCAGCAGGTCGAGGCTGCCATGGCTGGGAGCATGCCACTGCACTCCAGTCTGGGCAACAGAGTGAGACTCCAACTCAAAAAAAAATTTTTTTTTCTAATGCCTGATGGATAAGAAAACTGATGCACAGGAGATGTTACATGACTTGACAAAGATCATAGCTAGTATGGAGCAGAAAAGACCACAAAGAGCTGGTCTTCTAAATTCAGTACTTTTTATTTTTACTGCAATACAGTGTTTCTCCTTTAAAAAGCCTGTTGATTCAATATAGGGAATAGAAACATGTAATAAGATATTTGTAGATGTATCAGTTAAACTTTCACATCATTATTTTAAGTGTAAGAAAATGCCAGGTTTTCTATGAGTATCAGAAAAATAGACTTCTGAAAAAAAAAAAATGAAACAGCCATAATGAGAAACTAGGGTTCATTATCTGAATTCTATTTATGTAAAAAAATTATTCTTAGCCACATCAATTCAGTTGAAAATAGATGCTTCATTTTTAACATCCAAAATGTCAACCCATAATCAAAAATAACAGGATGGTCATGTTGAAAGTACTTATCCTGCATTACCCATTCAAATCTTTTGGGCATTATTTGGATAATTTGAAGAAAGGACACCTAATATTCTTGTTTCTTCTTCATTGACTAACCTGCTATATACAAGAGAGCAGTTTTTACATTCAGGATGGGTTCCTGTATAATTGAGAAACCAATTCAAAGGAAACTTTCTTAAACTTGCAATGTATTATTGTTAATATTTTCATCAAACCAGTCAAAACTTTCTTGATATACCACAGTTTTCTTTTTGAAATCAATCAGCATCTCTGAACATTAAAGCTAGTTTGGTTTTCCCAGAGTTTTGGTTGGTTGTTTGCTCTGGGTAATTTGGCCTCTTTTATAAAGTCAATAGAGTTTGGAAAAGATGCTGTAAGAAAATTTCTTTTCCCGGGCTCGGTGGCTCAGCCTGTAATCCCGTGCCTTGGGAGGCTGAGGTGAGTGGATTGCCTGAGCCCGCGGGTTTGAGACCCGCCTGGGCAACTTGGCAAGACCTCATCTCTACAATTAACCAAAAAATTAGCCGGGTGTGGTAGCGCACGCCTGTAGTTCCAGCTACTTGGAAGGCTGAGGCGGAAGGATCGCCGGAGCCCAGCAGGTCGAGGCTGCGGTGGCCAGGAGCGGCTACTGCACTCCAGTCTGGGCAACGGAGTGAGACTCCAACTCAAAAATAAATAAATAAAATAAAATAAAATAAAATAATAAAAAAAAGAAAAAGAAAGTTTCTTTTTTTAAATTATTTTTATTTTTAATCTTTTTTTTATTATAAAGATGGGGGGTACAATTCATGATTAGGTACAAACGTTGATTATGCAGGTACCCAAGAAAGTTTCTAATGATGCAACAAGTTTGTTTATCAAGCATTTCCAGAAAAAGATTTTGGTAAGTCATTTGGGTGTTTTATCCACAGGAAGCCAGAACTCTGAATGTCATAAATATATTCGTGCACATTTGGTAAATACTAAAAGTTAGACTACATATAATATTCATAACTGTTTTGCATGAAAATGTATTCCAAGTTCCAGTTTGGTTTGCCAGGAACAAATTTCTGCTCAAATCCTTGGCTGAGAATCTATCTCAGGACCCAGTAAGGCAGCTCCCTCAGTAAGAGGTAGATATTCTTAACAGCCATTCACTTAACTCCAAATTTGAAAATAGGAAGGAAAATCTTTGGGTACATGATTCCCTAAGATGATCCAGATTATGATCAAAGAGTGGTTTAGAAACAGACTTTTCATGCACTCGTGGTATAAGCGTTGTTAGAAATAGACTGTCTTTATTCTTAGGAGTACATGGCATTCCTGACTACTCCTCTGACTTTTCCTTTCCTACAACATCCTAACAGGCATTAGCCTGTTAATCATTTTCTAGGGATGGTTCTGGGGCTGGAAGTTGTCACAGAACATATTTCAAAGCTTAAAACCAAATTGGACACTACCCACCTCCTTTCCTGTTCCACACTGACTTTCATGTAGTACTTGTAATGACCAAAACCCCAGCTTTACAAAGAGATGGCATCAAAAGAAACGTAGTGTGAGCTAATGCTGTGAACTATTGCAAGTCTATTATTTTGCCCAGTGTCTGAAAGATGTCAAGTATTACATTATTTCCCTTGAAAATGTAAAATATCCTGTAACACCCCTGTGAGTTCATTGCAACATTCCAAGGCACCTTGGTTCATAGTTTGAGAATTATGAGTCTAGACTAATATCCCATTTCATGGATAAGCAAACTAAGACCAAGAATAGTTCAGAAATTTTCCCTAGGTTATCCAGCTAATTATAAGTTACGTCAAAGCAAGAAGCTGTGTTTAAAATGCTGAGAATTTGGCCCATGTTCTTAAATTTAACTAGATCTCAGAGATCTTAATTCTGCAGAGTAAACCTATGGATATGAAACAAACCCCATCTCCCAGGGAATTCTTATCTTTGCATTCACTACTAGATGGTCCTCAACATGTTGAATTTTTTTTTTTTTTGAGTTGGAGTCTCACTCCATTGCCCAGGTTGGAGTGCAGTGGCACACTCACAGCCACTCCAGCATCGACCTGCTGGGCTCCAGCGATCCTTCTGCCTCAGCCTTCCAAGTAGCCAGAACTACAGGCGTGTGCTACCATGCCCAGCTAATTTTTGGTTTATTGTAGAGATGAGGTCTCGTCAAGTTGCCCAGGCTGGTCTCAAACTCGCAGGCTCAGGCAATCCACTCGTTTCACCTCCCAAAGTGCTGGGATTATAGGCTGAGCCACCAAACCCGGCCATGTTGATTTTTTTTTCAAGTGAAAAGAAGTAAGGGATCTGCCTAAAGGCACAGAATTAATTTTAGAACCTAGGTTAGCACTACGTCTTCAGACCTCCATCCTGGGCTTTCTTAATTACATCACTATTTTCTTTCCTCCCTTATCTAGAGGCTCTTTTCATCTTCTCCTCAAACCTTACTTTCTTCTTCCTTGTTTCTTTTCTTTTTGTTTAGTGCATTCTACTTTCAGGAAACATATGTCTTTATGGGGCCCATTCCTACAAATGACATCTTAGACACCGTGGTGGAAGCTGCTATTTATCTCCAGTATTCATCCCCTTCTTCTCTCTTGCAAAAGAATGTTCAGTGTTTTGTTGGGCTATGTACAATAAAGGTTACATGTTCCAGACTACTTTGCAACTAGATAGAGCCATATGACTAAATTCTGTCCAGTGGAATATAAGTAGAAGTAATGCATGTAATTTCTGTAACATGTTCTTAAAGAAAAGAGATGTGCCCTTTCCCTCCCTCCCTTCTACCTGCCAACTGAAATGAGAACATGATGACTGGAATTCAAACAGCCATCTTGGTCCATAAGGAGAAGGTCACTTATTTAAGATAATGGAGCAACAATATAGAAGAAGCCTAGTTCCCGTTGAAATTGAGTATCTTTAAAAAACCTGGCCTGCTTAGCTTTGGACTTCATTTATATAAGAAATACATTTGTATATTAGTTAAGCCACTGCTATTTGAGGGGTTTTGTCAGTACCAGCTAAATCTAGCACTGTACTAATAAATAGACCATCTCCATAAAAATATAACAACACATAATGTACTTTAGAACAACTCCCATAGATTTCCATTATTATATACCTAAAATATGTAAAACCTTAAGATACATAACTCTAGGCACCTGTCAGAAGTACATGAAACCAAACTCACTAGTACCCCCTTGAGGATTAAACTATGTTTTTCATACCTAATACATCACATAGAGACATATTTTACAAACAATATCTAAAATATATAAAGAAGTTAGCAAGTTTTCATAAGACAAGAAAACAAAATTGGTTGAATTTCAAGTGACAAATCGAACACTTAGATTTATCTCCATTATCTCCCTCAGCCCCACTAATGACAGAAGAGAGTTTTTAAAATATAGGCCACAAGAAGAGCAACAATGAGAAAGGAGATGGAGTCACGAAATGTTGGAAGCCGAAAGCAGATGAACAAGCAGTAAGACTGCAAAAAGCTGAATCCTAAACTGATGGTGGAGATAGCTAAGAAGCAACCTAATTTGCTTCAGGAAAAAACTCCCAAAACACCCAGGAACTGGTAACACAAAGCATTTTAGAAGTGAAGAGGTGAATACAGACCTTTTCTTTCCTCAATTTCTTGCAGCTAAGCAGTTACCCCTCACCAATTTCAGAAGACGGGATGGTTATTCTCTGGAGAGGGTAAAATACAAGGACTTAGGACTGAAGGAACCCAGACACAACTGAGATAGAAGTATCTACTAAAAATAGGGAGATTAAATGAAAGCTTATATTCAGCCCTATTTCACTCCCAGAATGCTGACAGCCAGATTTGTATATTCTAAGCAAGAGTCATGTGATTATTTTGGGGAGAATATCACCAGCCCAAGATAATAGACCCAAAGATTCTAATCCTGGGTATTTCCCTACACTCCACAGAGATCAAACCATAGTAAAGCTCAAAGTCAACAAGTCCTATACACATGCTCAGAGCTTCCAATAACCTTTTAAATCTCACCATTGTTAATCATAGAACAGCCAATGCATCTGAAAAAAAAAAATCTAATATGAAAGTCAACTAACAAAACAAGTGAAGAAAAGAAAGTAACTTGGAGGAAATAGAGACTATACATAGAGAAGAAAACTTTCAAAACACAAACAAGATATCTTCTCATATCTGAGAAAGATATGAGAAGTTATTGTATCCATGAAAAAAGAACAGGATACTTAAGGAAAAAGAACTAGAAAGAGATCTTAAAATTATTTTGGTATTTCCAAGAAATCTTGGAAAACTCATAAAGGGATTGATGTCATCTCCAAAAAAAAAAAAGAAGGGGTAAATGTATTTTAAAAATTAGTGAGAGATGAAAAAAGGAAGAGGAGCAATTCACAACATATAAAATCTGCTAACTGGAGTTCCAAAAAGACACGGGAGGAAATGAACAAAGACATAATTCAAGAAAGCTTCTCAGCACTGGAGAATATGGATTTCCAGAATGAAAAGATCATGGAGTACTCAGCATGGTGGATAAAAATAGACTTCCACCTCTATTAATAAAAAATTGGCCAGGCATAGTAGTTCACACCTGTAACCCTGGTACTTTGGGGGGGGGGGGGGGGTTGAGGCAGGAGGATTGCTTGAGCCCAGTATTTTGAGACCAGCCTGGGCAACATAGTGAGACTTCATCTCCACAAAAAATTAAAAAATTAGCCAGGCATGGTGGCACGTGCCTATAATTCCAGCTACTCAGGAGGCTGAGGCTGGTGAATTGCTTAAGCCCAAAAGTTGGAGGCTGTGGTGAGCTATGATCACGTCACTGCACTCCAGCCTGGGCAACAGAATAGGAGACTGACTCAAAAATAAATAATAAAATAAAATAAATTATCTGAGGCAGAACAATTGCTTCAGGCCAGGATTTCAAGATCAGCCTGGGCAACATGGCAAGACCCCATATCTACAAAAAGTAAAAATAAAAAATTAGCCAGGCATGGTGGTACATGCCTATGGTCCCAGCTACCCAGGAGGCTGAGGCAGGTGGATTGTTTGAGCCCAGAGTTTCAGATCAGGAAAATGGGAAAACTAGAGATGTACCAGTCAATAATGAAAATACTGGTGGCAACAAGAGTAAAAGAAAGATAAGTTCTTAGTTTTTCACAGTCAATAGGTAGTGCCTAAAAATAAAAAGTCAAAAGTAGCAGCATAAGAAGATTTAATGATATAGAGAGCCAAACACCAAGAGAAGCAGCTGAAAGAGTTAAACTTGGTTTCTTTAGTGATTGGAGAATGGGGTTAAGGTGGAAGAAAGGGGGGACAGGACAGGCTTGTGACTTATTAGATTTCTGCTTGTTTGGCATGCTTTACCAGGTAAGTTTTTCATATAATGTTTATTAAAACACATGTAATTTGAGAATTTTGAACTGTTTAAGAAATAAAGTGCTTTGCAGACGCTGCCGCCTTGAGCCTTTTCCCATCAGCCATGGTCAACCCCGCCGTGTTCTTCGACATCGCCATTGACCGCGAGCCCTTGGGCCGCGTCTCCTTCAACCTGTTTGCAGACAAAGTTCCAAAGACAGCAGAGAATTTTCGTGCTCTGAGCACTGGAAAGAAAGATTCGGTTATAAGGGTTCCTGCTTTCACAGAATTATTCCAGGGTTTATGTGCCAGGGTGGTGACTTTACACGCCATAATGGCACTGGCAGCAAGTCCATCTATGGGGAGAAATTTGATGATGAGAACTTCATCTTGAAGCATACAGGTCCTGGCATCTTGTCCATGGCAAATGCTGGACCGAACACAAACGGTTCCCAGTTTTTCATCTGCACTACTAAGACTGAATGGTTGGATGGCAAGCATGTGGTTTTTGGCAAGGTGAAAGAGGGCATGAATGTTGTGCAAGCCATGGAGGGCTTTGGGTCCAAGAATGGTGAGACCAGCAAGAAGATCACCATTGCTGACTGTGGACAA
>CAUYQG010255744.1:0-12015 GCA_963574415.1 Tarsius wallacei
TGGAGTGCAGTGGCCGCTCCCGGCCACTGCAACCTCGATCTGCTGGGCTCCAGTGATCCTTCCGCCTCTGCCTTCCAAGTAGCTGGAACTACAGGCGCGCGCTACCACGCCCGGCTAATTTTTGATTTATTGTAGAGATGAGGTCTCGCCAAATTGCCCAGGCGGGTCTCGAACCCGTGGGCTCAGTCAATCCACTCACCTCAGCCTCCCAAAGCACGGGATTACAGGCTGAGCCACCGAGCCTGGCTCACTGATGTTTATTAAGATAAGGCTGCAACCACCCCACAGAGAGTGAAAGGTAGGCATCTTATCTTTTCCAATAATTTCCTATTAAGGCTAACTTCCAGGTACTTTAGAAAGACATTCCTGGGTATAGAATATTTATATCTCTAAAGGAGAGAGAAAGAATTTAAATGGGAATTTTTTTTTTTTTAATTATCTAAATGAGATGGTCTAAAGCTTGTAGTCAGAAAGAAACCTGGACAGTTTAGTCAACCTGACTGTCATTGTAAGGTCCTATTGGTCAGTATATATAGTGCATAGTTTGAGAACATAGATTATTATTATATACTAACCAACATGGCACCCTTGACTGGATTAGCAAATAAATAAAATAAAAATAAAAATAAAAACATTGAATTTGTTGTTAATAAATGTTAATATTTTTTAGGATTCCAAATTTAGAATATGCATGATGTCAGGACTTCCTTTTTGTCTATCTTATGTAAAATTCCAGTGAGTAATTAATCCTGTTAAGAAGATGTTGGGTTATATTTTTCTCTAGTTGTAAAAAAAAATACAGAATAATATGATTTTTTAATATCATAACTTTTTTATTGTATTGTACCATCAAGGTTGATTCTAAACAGTTTGAAAATATAATTCATATTATATGGGCTTCTGCAAATAGTACAACTCTGAAAGCTGGTTTATTCAAACAATAATTGGTGGTGATGATTTACAATTTCAATCTTTTTTGAAAGAGACATTTACACAATATTTAGTACCATCAATTACATGGTTTTATAACCAGGATTTTTATTTCTGCATTGTCATCAATCAGCAACATGTTGATGTAAGTAGTTAAAAAAAATCTTTCCATTAAAATGTAGCATTTTAATTTCTACTGGTGAAATTATACAGTTCTATTCTCTGAGTGATGAGGGTATTTAAATTTTTTTCCTTGTCTATTGTTAAATTATTAAAACTTAACACCAAAAATGAAAGAAAGAAATGTGTGTAGAAATTTAGCATAAATGGACAGAACTGAATTCCTTGAGGACACTCGACCTTTAATTTCCATTCGATTATACATAGAAATAAAAGCAAAATCAAAACAACAACAAAACATCAAGCAAAGAACCAAAAAATCAAGAGAGATTTTATTTAAATTATTCTATCTCTAAAGATAAAAGAAGAGGAGAAATAAACATTTTCAATTGGTTGCTATTTTTCCTGGTGGGCTCTGAGATTTCTTGTATAACAGAATAAAATCAGCCTGTGCTTTGAAAGTGGTCCAAATCATCTGGCTGTAGCATTTTCAAATTTCTTCTGAATAAGACTTAATTGAAGACATCAAAGATCATTGGAGTAAATGACAATAATAGCTCTATGGTGATATTGATAATGAGGCATATAATGAACTGGACTTCATTTTGGAGATCCTCAGTGACCAAAAAGAAAATTGCAAATGAAGTGGAAATTTAGAGAAGATCAGTCAGGGGTAAAGAGAAAAGTCTGTTTTAAAAGGTAAAATTTCAAGTTGGTTGCAATTAAGTGTAATGAGATTCTACTGTTAAGTGAAAAATCCATTAAGTGGCAGAAATAATTTGAATAATGAGAAATCCTATGAATGAGACAGCAAAGCCCATATATCCAGAAAAGGTGTCCTATCCTGACTTCAGTCCCTGAAAACCACAATGAATCTATTTAATTCATGGTCTATTTTGATCAATTTCATCAATGTTACAAGTCAAGTTACCCAAGAACATTTTATTTGACTTCACTGAATTAATTGTTAATATTTTGTTGAATTATCTTTGTGTAAATGAACAGGTATATTTTATCATAATTTTCTAAATTTATATAGTTTGAGCTTGCCACATAATTTTTTATTTGTGTATATAATGATGCAAGTTGATCTATCTATCTATTTGATGGTTAATTTTATGTATCCATGACTGGGCTAAGGGTTGCCATTATTTCTGGTGTGTCTGTGGAAGAGATGAACATTTGAATTGGCAGACTGAGTAAGGAAGATCCACCCTTACCAGTGTAGGTGGGCATCATCCAACCCAAGGAAGGACAAAGAGAATGAAAAGGTAGAGGAAGAGTAAATTTCCTCTCTTTTCTTAAGATGAGACATCTATCTTTTCCTGACCTTGGGTATTAGAGTTCTGGTTTTAGGGCTTTTGGGTTCTGGAACTTACGTCGCACAAGCTCCTCCTGTGTGCCTCCTTACTGTGTGCCTCCTGCCCCTGGTTGTCAAAGATCAAAATCACACACAAACCGAATTATATTATTCCCTCCACTCCCAGTTCTACAGATTGCTGAAAGCAGATGAAGGGATTTCTCTGCCTCCATAATTGCATGAGTCAATTCTCATGTATGTATGTATGTATGTATGTATGTATGTATGTATGTATCTATCTATCTATCTATCTATATCAGTTCAGTTTCTCTGGAGAAGACCGACTAATCATCTGTGTATCTACTTTACATAGAAAGTAATTACTACTAAATAACATTAAAGTTTTAATAGCAATTATTTACTGATTTTGTTGTTGTTGTACTTGGAAAAATGTCTTGTACCACAAAAACTTCTCTGGAAAAGACATTTTTCCAATGACAGTGTCGTTCTCCATTGTTATCAATAGAGACCTAGTTTTGCTATTTGAGTTCTGCCATTTGGCATATATGTGAATTTCAGCAAACCTATTACCCTTTTTGAACTTCAGCTTTCTCACTGATGAAAAGGGGATAGCACGCCATTCTCATAGGTTGTTCTGAGGAGTAAATGAGTTTATTCAGAATATGTCAAATTAGGGACATGGGGGTTGGGAGGCAGACCACTTAGGAAAGCTCACTGTTGTTCTTCAATGAAACATATAACTAGCAATTACTTTCAAAAGCATCTTGCTCTTTTCATCATTTACAGATAAGGAAACCAAAGATCATAAATTATAATGACTTATCTAAGTTATACGGCTTCTTAGAAATCATGGCAGTATCAGAATCCAGTATTTCTAATCTCTAAATCAGTGTTTAGAATGTATTTATTTAATTATTCACTAAGTAAATAGCATTAACTATGATGAAAATAAATTACCCTAACATGTGTTTCAGTTAGACACTTTAGTTCTCACTTCTGAATTATCAGCATCTTTATTGAAAGTAACATGCCAACTTCCCGTTCTATGAATATTTTATGTTTTGTTTTTTATACTCTGAAAAATCAATAAAAGTTTGAAACTAAGAAAGCCATATGATTGCTTTCAAAGTTTTAGCACCAGTACTTTCTTCAGGAAAAAAAAAGGGGACCAGTTCAGTAAATATGCATACCTCCCTGCATATTTCCGATATACAAGGAAATCTTAAAATAATTTGTAATGCTTAGAATCAAAAAGAAAATATATAGATTAGTCAGTTTAATTATCCTGGAAATGTTCACAGTGCACACACACACTTGTGAACCCAGCATAATCTTTCAATCAATATTTGGGGAGAACTAACTTAATAGGTAGCATCTGAGAGCCCAGTGTAAGGTGGATACTGGGATATGTACTGCAGCTTTGAAGATTTTTCTCTCATCAGTCTCCCTGTCTTTTCTGACTGGATAATCCAAGAATGATTCATAAATTTGGGCAGAATTTTTGAGTCAGTAGTATGAAATATTTAGTGCTATAACTCCTTTAAATTTCGTGAGAAAAATGGAATCATAGGATGTTTTTTATTATCAGGTAGGTTTCACATATATGCCTCTGGTAGATAATTATCTTCTACTTATTGCCATTGTTTGCTCTAACAAAAATACACTAGTATTTATATATAATAACCATTATATATTTTAAAAAATTATTTAGTTCTTTGTTAAGCATTTACTTTAAATCCCAGATAATCCTTTACTTGTATATATAATAATGAAATACCAAGTGCTTCATTTAAAACCTTGATTTTTATATATTGTACTTTTAGTGTATGCTTATTTATATTTAGTTATTTCTTAATAATCAACATTTGCAATTTATAAAGTATGCATTTTAAAAATGTAACTACCAATACAAGTAAATGAATAATTATTTCATTTACAAGTTAGTAACTATTAACGCATTTCTTTTGTTGTTGACTGAGATTTTGTTTTCTTTTAATGTTCTTAACAACATATTCTCATAAGTTTTCCAGGTGAAACAACTGAAGACATTACAAATACAGGCAATCTTAAAGATCATCATCAATTAATGAAACACAGTTCTTGTGGTTAGCAAGTCAGAATAAAGAGAGAATAAGCGATTATATTCTTAACTGAAAAATTGGTGACTGAATCCTTTGAAGCCTACTAGAATATCCTTTTCTGTATGGATTTCTCTTGGGCCCTAGTTATTGAAAGTGTCAACAATAATTTGTTAGAACATACTCTTTCCTGCAATAGTGTCTTGTGGCCTAAACTTGGATAATATTTTCTTTTTAATAGCAACTCTTTAGTGTGGTTAAAATAAGCTCCATTTTACAGATTAATCGGTACTGAGAAAATAAAATATCCATTACTCTTCATGTAAATTATAAAATCCAGTTTAAATTTTTCTCAATCTGTCTACTAAAAAAAAGTCAAAAATGATAAAAAGGGAAAAATATAATTCATTATTTTGTGCAATATTTTAAAGTTAAAGCAAGTTCTTTTATGATTATTAATGAATGAATATTTTAGTGTCTTCATAAATCATATAAAAATGCACTGTTTTACATATATCTATTGTATATATTTTTATCTTTGCTCCACAGGAGGCTGTCAAAAATGAAACACCATAAAACATTGACTTGCAGTAAAAATGTATTTCTGATTTACTGAATAAATCTTGCTTAATTGCTCTAAAACATTAAGCTCTTCACACTTCAAGTAGTCTTCTCTAATTATGTTTTCACTAGTTTTGGATTTATAACATAAGCTGGTCTATTGGGTCAAAGGAAGGATATTAGAAAATCATTTGAGAGCACGCAAAAGACAAGTTGACTAGTGGCATTTCAAAACTTAGATAAGGAAATAATTTTTTCTACATAGCAATGGAAGGAGAAAGGTATGTGCAATTTCAATTCTTAATGACTATATCTTCCATCACCTTAATTACTCAAAGGCATTTGTGTAAACTTCCAAAGGAAAATAATGGTCTATTTCCATAATATGGCAGCAGGGGGCAGTAATTATCATTGAAAAATAATTGAAGAAGCTTGAAAAGCTCTTTTTCAATGGATTTTCTCACAAACTCTTTTAAGAACAAAACTGTTGCCAAAAAATCACGCTTCTGCCTTTTCTGTCAGTGCTTTCTTACACCTGATTTGAAAATGAGCTCATGTAAACGCAAATTATTTCCTCAGTTTCCCCAGAGAATACTTGTTGAGTATATTTATTTTAAATGGTAGAAATTTAATAGATGTAAATAAAAATTCTTTATTGGGACATTAGCTGTAACATATATGAATTTAAGTGAACTCCTTCTCTTGATCTGAACAGCTTAAAATTTGATAAGAGTGGCAATCTCACCCAGTTCCCCATCCAGGAAGTCTATTTAGCCATGAATTTTAATTTTGCTATGAATTGAAATTAAAACACTTAAAACATAGATTACTAAAACACATTACTAAGACATTAAAATTACTGTGATGGCTTCTACTTAAAAAAAAAAAAAAGCTTCAATGAGGGTTTTTTGCCTTGATTTGCTTTTGGTCTTGAAGTCCATTTAAAACATAGCTCTATGAAAATCTCCTTACCACAGTGGTTACTATGTGATAATGGTAGCTGATTATATGATAAAGCTACACAATAATAATTTGCAATCTGTCATGTGTGAAATCTTCACTGAGGCAGATAAATCCAGGCTGCTGAATTGTGCTGTGTACCATTGCATTGGATGTGATAGCACAGATTTTATAACAGTTTATAATAAAAGCACTGTGTTTCTTCTATGATTAGAAATTTGATTACTGTAAATGATAACTCTGCCAACTGTTTTAAAGATTTTTAAAAATAAGTTTAACTGGACTTTATACATTAATTAAAATGATCGGACGTAATTGCAGAGAATTCATTAGGAAGGAAAAACAAAACAAAACAAAATTTTAAAAACTGCTCTACCTCTTGTGATTTTTTTTACAAGCACAGAAAGATTTGAAAAAAATATGCTCAATTCCATCCATGACCCTATTGCCTTTTAGTAGTGATAAATATGGAAAAGATGGTTAACGGGAGTTTACAAATGAGGTAAGCTATGATATTCACATGCTGGATAACATTATCATGAATCCTATCTCCCAATGAAACTGGAAAATTGAACCTGTTGTGCAGAGTAACCCTCATGTAAGACTGAGGTCTTTTCATTGACTATTGTGATAAAAAATGCTTACAGGTGTATTCATGTCCTGTACCCATGTCACAATTCAGACACATATGATGTAGTAGTGTACTCTCATCAAAATACATTAATTGCTTCTGTTGGTAAAATGTTCCCTAGATTTAGTCAGCAATCACACAATTATCTTTATATCATGATATTAAAAAAGAATTAGTCCGTGTGTGTGTGTGTGTGTGTGTGTGTGTGTGTGTGTGTACAAATCTTATCCATGGAGAACAAATCTGAAACTTCACTGCAGCTAGGCACAAAATGCAAAGTGTGGGATCTAGTTTAGTAAGAAGTTTGAATGAGCTACAAGGCTGGGTATCAGTATGTAGAATGTTTATAGAAAGACAAAGAGGTCTTGTGATTAATTAAATTCGTTTATAATGTGCAACGTCAAAAAGGTCTGTTTTCCTCGTCTTTTTAGCAAGGTTAGTAAAACTAGCTCAGACGCCAAGATAGAACAGATGCTCTAGTTAAGATGAGCTAGTTAAGATGCATAGAAATTTATAGGCAATAGCGTACTTCCTCAAAACTGAGTACTTTCAATTTTAAAAAAAAGGAGAAAGTTATGAGAAAATCAAGTATCAATTAACAGCTCACTTTTTCTGTGCTGACTGTGTCTATCAACACAGGATCTTAGTTGGAGTTACTCACTGAGGTTAACACAGATATGTAATCAGTAATAATAGCAATAATGATAATAATAATAATAATAATAATAATAAATATCTTAGGCTAAACTTATGTTCCAGGAGCAATTCAAAGTACTTCATATATTGTCTTATTATAACCTCACTGCAGATCTAATAGGCTGATAATAATTTTATAACCATTTTATAGATGTAAATATTGAGACAAGGAGTGTCTAACTCTCAAATGACCAAAGTTCTGAGAGTTAGTAAGATGTGGAGCTGGAGTTTGACTCTAAGAAATCTGCATTTAGAGTCTGAATTAATAAACATAGACCTCTAATAATATATATAAAACTATTTACTGAGAACTTGGAAATAACTTAGGTTCTAATTTCCTGTTGCTGATTACTATTTTGACTATTGACATGTCACTAAAAAGTTTTGGTTTTATGTTACTAATGGCCAAAAATTGAAGTCAACTAACACTAAAATTGTCTACTACATTTCAAGCAATTAATATACACAGTCTTTAGGGCTTTTCCACCAATGCTTGGAGGTTTTCAACATGTTTAAAGTTGAGTAAGATGATTGATGAAATTACATTTCATTAAACAACAAAATATAAAGGACCACATGAGATCAGAAAAAAGTTTGGATGCATTTAGCTGTTCCTATGAGAAAGAAGATAGAAATAGGTTAAGTGGAAACATTTATACAGTAGGGGTCAAAAATATTATATAACACAAGTAGTCTGTTGTCTCCAAATCAAGGTCTAATGTGTTCATATATTTCTCTGATTCCCTTCTTTTTCACCTTCTGCTTTGTATTACTATTATTTATATATTTTTTATCCCGTAGTTTTCTCATCTGCTTGTAATAAGGTACTATTTAACATTATTTATTCCTATTCGCCAAGAAAATTCATAAATAATAATGAAAGTGGACAACACATATTTAACAGTTATGTCTGAAAGACTGTGCTCATAATTTTATGTTTATTACTTCATTTAATCTCTGCAATAGTATGAAGTCCTGATACCTTATACAACTAGCTTAAATTCACATGATACTAAGTGGTGAGACTGAAATGCCTTCTGCTAACTCCAGAGCTTAAAGTGGGAGAATGAGAAGTGAGGAGTATGGCGGGTAAGCAAATGAATACCTGTATATATGTATTAATAAATTACATGCTTCTCAGTTTCATTTTATGTTGCATAAGGACTAATTTTTTGTATGTGCTTGAAAATATATTTTTTGAAAAATTGCTAACTCTCCTAAAGTGCTTTTGTGTAGTTTGAAATGCTTTCTTGCTTATTCCCAGCATATAAACAATTAAATGGTCTATTCCACTGTGACTATTTTGAGGTCATTGCTTATGGAACAAGAATTTCCTGAGCTTCTGATAATCTGCCAAAAATTTTACTGTCATAAGCAATATAATTTGAGAAAAGTTCCTCCTCCACCCCATTTATATCCTCTTCTTCCAATATGGGTGTGTGTGTGTGTATGTGTGTGTGTGTGTGTGTGTTTGTGTGTATGTGTGTTACACAAATCATAGTTAAAAAGTCAATGTGGTGAGCCTGTGAGAATTTTTTTCATTTTTTGGGGAGTACTACTTGATGAAGCTTGTTTACGTTTCTATTATGACTATCTCATTATTGTATGTGTTCTAAATCACAGAGGTGGGATAGGAAGCAATCCATTAAATGAGCAAAATGTCTATGTTACAAAATGTGCAATTTAAGCATAATTTTAAATAGAGCGTTTGACATGAGATTTTTAATGTTCTTATCATCATGCTTATAAACAAAGAAGTGAGTACACCTTAGGTTAAAAAAAGGTTGATTCATTCATTTAAAAAACAAACGTCTTCTTTATCAAATAGGTTAAAATCAGATTTTAAAAACATTATCAAGATTTTATTGTAATGGCCGTATGATGTTAGTAAACATAAAAGCAATAATTTTTTTTTACAAATTGTTATTACCTCAATATATTTATTATAGGAAATTGAAAAGTTACGTTTGTAGCTTGCATGCATATAAGATGGGATAGAAAGTGGATATTTTTATCTGGAATAATGATAAGTATTCTGTTGTTATTTTGTATATTTTTATTTTCATATTTTAAGTCTTTTATTATGCAATAGTAACTGTAAACATTTAAACAAAATAAAATTTAGGAACGTTATTTTGATTTTGAAGGCATGTAGATTACCAAAGCATATCAATGCATGTTTCTTTTAAAATTATTAAATTTCTGTTAGTTCAAGAAATCGTCATAAATTGTCCCTACTGAGTAATTTATTATTGAGTGAAATGTTCAAATCAGCTAAAATAAAAACTATTGAGCAAATAGTTCATCATATTATCAAATGCAAACTTTTAAAATATGAACAATTCATAGAAAATGCTTATATTGTATTTATTATAGGTCAGACACAATTATAGATAATATACTTGTATATCTTAATTTCGTTCATAAAAATGTTATAATTATTCTCATAGGTGTGAAAATGCAGGTGAAAACGGTTATCCAAGGTCATGTATTTACTAACAGAACAACTAGGATTTGAATTAGGTACTCTGGTTCAGAGTTCAATCACTCTTCTAAACTTTCTTCTCTTATTTTGCTGTTATCGTCAATAATCTAGAAACATTAGGTCATTTTAGTACTCACTAATTATTTTTTATCTATAGGCTCATATTAAGAAGTATTATCATTTGAGACAGAATACTTATACCTAATATGTGACCTCAGACAGAAGACCTGAGTTTCTTTTTTTCTCTTTAATTTCCTCCCTTCCTTCCTCCCTTCCTTCCTTCCTTCCTTCCCTCCCTTCTTTCTTTCTTCCTCCTTTCTTTTCTTCCTTACTTACTTGCTTCTTTCTTTTTCTTTCCTTTCATTCTCTTCTTCTTTCATCTTCCTTCCTTTCTCCCACATTGTGTCCTTCCTTCTTTCTACCTTCTTTTCTTTCTTCCTTTTTTCTTTCCTTCCTCCCTCCTTTCTTTTTTCTTTCCTTCATTTTTTCTTTCTCCTTCCTTTTTTCTTTTCCTACTTCTGTACTTCCTTTATTCTTTCCTCCTACCTTCTTTTCTTCCTTCATTTTTTCCTTTCTTCCTTTTCTTCTCTCCCTCACTCCCTTTCCTTTTCCTTCCTTTTATTCTCCCTCTCTTTCTTCCTCCCTTCCTCCCTCTCTCCCTCTCTCCCTGCCTCTCCTCCTCCCTCCTTCCCTCCCTTCATTTCTACCTTCCTTGTTTCTTTCCTTCCTCTATTGGACAATTCAAAATAAAAATAATATCTAGTGAAATCCCAAATCATTTTAATTTGACAAGGCAAATCAGTAACATAATGCATACAGCATAGAATTCATAGCATTTTGCAGGATCATACTTCTGTAAATGACTTATCCTGGAACATCAAAAAAACTGTTTATTGAGGGAGCAGCTGCCAGGAGTTTGGATCCAAAACTGTCATTGAAATTGACACTAAAATGAAGTTCTTGGAGTACCCAAAATAAAAATTTTAGGTACTTTTTGAGCAATTAGGGAATATTACCATATCTCACTTTCCAATGATAGAAAAACACATATTTTCAGGAAAATGTTATGTAGTTATACAACCAATTAACAAATTGACATTTCTTCATTAACCTCCGTACTCACCATTACATTTGAGTTATTCTAAAAGAAATGAAGTACTGGGAATATAACCAGAGGAACTCAAATCATTCTACAAAAATGGATACCTGCACATGCATGTTTATTGTAGCACTATTCATAAAAGCAAAATTGTGGAACCAACCGTGCTCCCCATGAAAACTAGAATGGCTAAAAAAATGTGGTACATATGCACAATGGAATATTATACAGCCATAAGGAAGGACAAACATATGAACTTCGCAACAACTTGGAAGGATTTTATTCTATCATACTCAGTGATCTATCACAGAAACAAAGAACAGAGTATCACATGTTCTCACTAATAAGCGGACCCTGAACATTTGGCAGTAGCAGGATACTGCCAAAGAAAGGAATTGGCAGTGGCAATACTGCCAGGGTGGGATGGGGTCACAACATCAATAAGGGTACCTGATCTCAAACCAGGCATAGCTGTGACCAAAGGGAGGCCCAAACTTTACCTGTACAACGTCCACTTGTATACCTACTCCTGAATCGTACCCCACATCTTTAAAATAAAAGACCAAAAAATCACAAGGGCACATCTGTCTCTGGAGATCCAGTTGTTCTTTCACCTTCCTAAACTGCCCTTCCCAGGCCCCAGGGAGAGGCTTCTCCATGTCTTCCTCCAATGTCCTTGAAGCAAAAGTTGGCTGCACCAGACTGCGGTGAAGGTTTATGGGTCATGGGTAGGGGGCAGAGAACACAGACACTGCTCAGAGTGCAGGTTAGGGAGTGGAGGTGAATTGAAAGTCACAAAAGTGAGGAGTTTGAAACAGTCATCATGGGGACCCTGAAGAGATTACCAGAGCCGATACAAAACACCCCTGCCTTTCCTCTACACGGGATTTGTTAATTTCGCCCAGAACAGTTCATCACTAACATTCCTAACTCTGACTGATAAACAGTTTAGTCCCCTTCACAGGTCAATTCTGGCCTCCTTCCCTTATCAAGTATTTGTCTTGGGCTCCCCAAACTTCTCTACTTGAACTCTCAAGCGTTCTGCCAACTGGATCTGAGCAATGAAGACACCAAAGTCAAGTCATTGATGACTAATATGCCCTGACTCCCTACTAAAATTGAATGTGGGCTCCC
>CAUYQG010255746.1:0-22161 GCA_963574415.1 Tarsius wallacei
TGGAGTCTCACTCTGTCGCCCAGACTGGAGTGCAGTGGCCGCTCCCGGCCACCGCAGCCTCGACCCGCTGGGCTCCGGCGATCCTTCCACCTCAGCCTTCCAAGTAGCTGGAACTACAGGCGCACGCTACCACGCCCGGCTAATTTTTTGATTTATTGTAGAGATGAGGTCTCGCTTGCCCAGGCGGGTCTCGAACACGCGGGCTCAGGCAATCCACTCACCTCAGCCTCCCAAAAGCGCGGGATTACAGGCTGAGCCACCGAGCCCGGCTAACAGTCAGGTTTTAATTAATTAATCCCCATCAAAGTCAACAATTCTAGCTTAACAAAGAAAATACCCCCCCCAAAAAGCCAAAAAAACAAAACAAAACCCAATAGTTCATTAATATTCTAAACATTCTTAAAATGTAGGAAATTTAGCCTATTGAATAATATTTTATTGATTATGAGAAAAAAGAAATGGAGATATGTTTCGGTACTTGTCCAAAATCTAAAATTCAACCCAGCTTTACGCCTGTGTGGGTTGGTCACATAACATTTACTCATAACCATAGGCAGAAAGGCACTATTAGCAAAAAACTGTAGTCTAACTGGACACAAATTTACCCTTTTCAATTCAGTTCAGCTGAAAATAAAAACAATAAAGAAAATACAAAGATTAGGACAGAGAGAGTTTTGCTGAGATAATAATTACACCTTAAAAAAGTTTTAAATATACCACCATGGGCATAACATTCCTCATTCCCAGAATATAAGATGGTATTCAGCCTCCTGAGTGAAATCACTGAGTGCAACATTTTTATGAAAAACCAAAAAGAAATCACTCATTTATTTGCACCTAATATTGTCTTCCTCTGCAGTATTCCTGAGTTAAAGTCAAATGATTTCCCAGCAGCAAGGTGTATAAATGACCCAAAGTCTGAATCTAAAGTATAAAATGGGGAATATCAACATCACAAAAAGGCTAATCGGTCATAGCTTTGGACTTGCGCTATGAATACGTTTAACAATTGCCTGGGCCAAATGTGGTGGCTCATGCCTGGTAATCCCCATACTTTGGGAGGCCAAGGTAGGAGAATCACCTGTGCCCAGGCGATTGAGATCAACCTGGGCATCATAGCAAAACCCTGTCTCTACAGAAAAATTAAAAAATTAACCAGGCATGGTGACATGCGCCTATAGTCTCAGCTACTCAGGAGATTGAGGCTGAAGGATCGCCTGAGTCCAGGATTAATGCTGTGAGCCATGATCATGCCAGTGTACCTCAGCCTGGGCCACAGAATGAGACCCCAACTTAAAAAAAAAAAAAAAAGGAGTCTTCAGTGCAAGCTCCTGACCTCCTCTCTCAAGAAGAAGGGGCCAAGGAGTGAGTGAACTTGGAAGACCTTTCTAAGAAAGTTCATCTCTGCTGAGTCCATACTTCACTGGTCCTGAGAGTTTACAGACAGAAGTTTAGTACAGGACACTTTATTTGTAAAACATTTCTTGGCCGAGTGTGGTGGCTCAGCCTGTAATCCCAGCACTTTGGGAGGCTGAGGCGAGAGCATTGCCTGAGCCTGGGGGGTTGAGAGCAGCCTGGTGAACTTGGTGAGACCTCGTCTCCGCAATAAACCACAAAAACTAGCTGGACCTGGTGGTGCACGCCTGTAGTTCCAGCTACTTGGAAGGCTGAGGCAGAAGGATTGCCTGAGCCCAGCAGGCCAAGGCTGCTGTGACCTTGAGCGTGCCACTACACTCCAGTCTGGGCAACAAAAGTGAGACTCCAAACTCAAGCAAACAAAAAAATTTATCTTTGATTGTAGCAATCCGATTTTTTGACCTTGTACATTTGTATCTAAGAAAGTTTTTATTTTCTTTTTTGTGGGTCAGTTGTAATCCACTAAGAAGGTTTTAACTCCTCTTTCAGTGTCCTCTTATTTTGAAAATATTTCAGGATAGCAAACTCATAGGACAATACATGAGACTAGTGTAGAGGGAAGGAAAGTAAGGAAAAAGTGGACTTTTTTAGATAATTTCAAGTGATTGAGTGTCAGGATCCCATGCACCCATAATCCCTTCCGAAAATAACGCCTGCCCGTCTGCAAGGCACCAACCCCATTCCCCACACCTGCCATACTTACAAAGGGTCTTAAGCACATGGTGAACGTAGCTGTATTAGAGAAATAAGTGACCTGTTCAAGGTTCCAACCGGGTGTCTCTAGAGAGTTTCCCAATATAACCTGTCATGTCAGAAGAAATTCAGGTACCAAGGCAGAGCCTGCTTTGACAGTATAGTATTACATATCTGAGCGAATCCGGCCCCCTTGTCTTTGCAATTCTATTCTCCAACACCCACACCATGACACCCCTTGACCTATACTTTAAAATTGCTTCTGGCCGGGCTCGGAGGCTCAGTCTGTAATTCCAGCACTTTGGGAGGCCGAGACAAGTGGATTGCCTGAGCCCACAGGTTCGAGACCAGCCCAGGCAACTTGGTGAGACTTTGTCTCTACAATAAATAAAAAATTAGCCGGGCATGGTAGAGTGTGCCTATAGTTCCGGCTACTTGAAAAGCCGAAGTGAAAGGATCCCCGGAGCCCAGCAGGTCGACACTGGGGTGGCCAGAGTGTGCCACTGCCTTCTAACCTAAGCGACGGAGTGAGACTCCAACTCAAAAAAACAAATTTTTTTTGTTTCAAAGCTCTCTATTCTAGTCATTGTGTCTCCTTTGTAAAGTAGTGGAACCAATCGGCTATCCTAAGCCAGCTGCTGAGATATATGCTGACATGGCTCATTAGAGTGCAGTCATAAACCCATTCATAGAAATATTCTGAAGGATGTTTTTATTGCTTTATGTGTGTATAAATCTCTTTGTTTGCACACAGAGAACGCCGATTGAACAAAATGATGTACTGCTAGTTCCATTTTTTGTCTGCTCACTGAGCAGGTTCATTACAGTCTTATCTTAAGTTACTCTTTTGTACACAATGTATTTGTGACCATGAGCACCATTCACCCTACACCTTTGTCCCCCTTAATGAGGAGCATGCAATATAAATAAATGCACTGATAAGGGTGGAGCATGGCGTGCACATCAGGGATAATTATGGCTCCAGACAAATGAGAGGATGAGTTTTTAATAGCTTTTTGGAGCCATTTCTCTTCTACGTGTCCTAGACTTTCGTTTTTCAAAAGATAAAGGTAAAATATCCAAAGTCAAAGAGTAAAATTCATTTTATGACCACCTCTGTGGTGGTATGAACCCAGAAAGGAACAGAATTGTGGCCAAAACAATAGTTCCTGTCTACCTCTGCCCATAAACTGATTTGAGTATGTGTTTAGTTTTAAAGGCTTCTTTTGTTAGATGAACTCTTATTTGAAGTTTCATGCAGGCTCGAGATGCTTAACAGTGGCAAAAGAGGCAACAGTTTCTGTTCTGCTCATGCAGCAATTATCTTCATTGCAAGAGAAGCCAGTCCTTGCAGCTGCACCGCGGAGCTCAGGCATCCCAGAACAAAGCACGTCTGCACTCATGCACACAGAAACGTGAGAGACACTATCAAATGGACAGCTCGCTGAGGTCTGGCCAAGTGGCCCACCAGCAGTTCATGGCAATCCCAGGAGGATGCAGCCGGCTTTCTCAGACTCCTAGCTGATTAAAGCAAGGGGTGATGGGAAGGCCATGTTGAGTCTCTGGTTTGGGGGGGTGGTTAAGGAAAGGGCTGACAGCTGCTGCACAACTGGTGAAAAACCACGGGTAGGGATCGCAGCCTCCTGTTGCAAAGGAAAAAAGAGCTCAGAAAGACGCCATAGGCTATTTGCAATACATGAGTGCTTTCTCAATAGCCCTCTATTGGCCAGGTCGCTCATCTTAAAGTCATTGCACTAAATAGGATCTATATGTCATAATTTATGATAAGTCTTCATGATGAGGGATTTCCAAAATGAGAATGAACATTTTATTTGTTCCTCTGCCTCAGAACACTGACCGCCTGACTTACTCTTTTCACAAATGTGGAAAAGAATCAATGTTTTATACAACCTACTCAATAAGTGTACTGGGCGGATGGGATTCTTCCTGTTTATTAGGCATGCCTGAGTAAAAGCCTTTGCAGGAGATTATTTAGTATCTGGAAAGTCCCCCTCAGCAGCTGGAATTGGTTCCTGTGGCACTTCAGAAGATGGAAATGGTGTTCAGAATGAAATGCCTGATAGGATGTTGGATTTTTTTTTTTTTAATCATTTGAGGGCAAACTGAGCTTTAAAAGAGGCAATGGAGTATTTTTTCCACTAATGTGGAAGTTTAAGGTGTCAGCTGCAGAACACTCTTCCTAAATCCATTTCAGAAACCTTTTTATTCTTCTTTCAGTTTGCTGTGACAATGTCCGGTAGCCAGATATGTGGTGCATGCAGGGAGCCCAAAGCACTTGGCCAGCATTTTATTGTTAATCCTCGTGGTAGCCTTTGGCAAAAGGAGCTGGAAACCAAGTTATATAAATATGTAACGTTTTGTGACAATGCGTTTTGTGATTATTTTTAGTTTTTAAGCTGCCTTCTGATTTAAATACACAAGAAAGCTATTTTTATATGGAATAGATTAAGTTGAATTAGATTTCAGTATGATTTTAATAATTCTAATTAATGAGATTAAAATTCAAAATGAAATATGATATACATATTTTGATGTCTCTAACACATGATGAGTTTAAAATACAAACAGGATATAGAAATATAGTGGTTTGAGGTGGCAAACTAAGCTTATATACCTACCTCCCTTCTTTGCCTTTTCTTGAAGCAAGAAATAAAAAATGAGCCAGGTGCAGTGGCTCATCCCTGTAATCCCAGCACTTTGGGAGGCCAAGGCAAGAGGACTGCCTGAGTCCAGGGGTTTGAGACCAGCCTGGGCATATTGGCGAGACCTCATCTCTACAATAAATCAAAAAATTAGCCGAGTGCGGTGGTGCATGCCTGTATTCCAGCTACTTGGATGGCTGAGATGGAAGGATTGCTGGAGCCCAGAAGGTCAAGGCTGTGGTAGCCATGAGTGTGCCACTGCACTCCAACCAGGGCAACAGTGAGACTCCAACTCAAAAAATAAAAAATAAAAAATAAGAAAAAAAATGGGCCGGGCTCGGTAGCTCAGCCTGTAATCCCAGCACTTCGGGAGGTCGAGGCAAGTGAATTGCCTGAGCCTGTGGGTTTGAGACCCACCTGGGCAACTAGGTGAGACCTCATCTCTACAATAAATCAAAAATCAGCTGGACATGATAGCGCACGCCTGTAGTTCCAGCTACTTGGAAGGCTGAAGCAGAAGGATCGCTGGAGCCCAGCAGGTCGAGGCTGCAGTGGCTGGGAGCATGTGTGCCATTGCACTCCAGTCTAGACAACAGAGTGAGATGCCAACTCAGAAAAAATAGGAAAAAAAATGTGCATATAAAACTATAACAGCACTGGGTAATGACAATGGGTGTTCTTATTGGATCAAAAACTTTTAAGATTTTCTAGAAGATATGATCAGAGCAGTGAAGAAAAGGTACAGAAAACTGCTGCCCAAAAGACCAGAAGCAAGTGGATGTCTTTCCAGATCCCTCCACAGGTCCCTTTGCTGTACTCCAAACTTCAAGTCAGTCATTCCAGAGAGAAGGAATAGCCTCGGGGCAAAGATTTATTAAAGAATTGCATTCCCATGAGTTCAGATTATTGGTGCTCACCCTTCTCCTCTGTAAATAATGTTTTTTGTCTTTATGATAATGCCCCCCCAAATATGACATGCATAGAGGAGCATAGCTATTATGGCTTATAGCTTATCTTTAAAAATAAAGAGAAAATGCTATTAGTGTTTGAAAGAAGGAAAAAAAGTTTACCAATGAAAGGAGAGAACTTGAATGGCCTCAAAATTCTCCGTAGTAACGCTAGTTTCTACAAATCAAAGAATAACTGTCCTCAAAAAAACCGAGGGAAAGCCAGGTGTGGTGGCTCTGCCTAAAACCCAGCACTTCGGGAAGCCGAGGTGAGAGGACTCCCTAAGCCTGGGAGTTTGAGACCAGCCTGGGCAACTTGGCAAGACCTCATTTCTACAATAAATCACAAAAACTAGCCAGGCATGGTGGCATGTGTCTGTAGTTCCAGCTAATTGGAAGGCTGAGGCAGAAGGACTGCCTGAGCCCAGCAGGTCAAGGCTGCAGTGGCCATGAGCATGCCACTGCACTCCAGCCAGAATGAGACTCTAACTCAAAAAAAAAAAGCAAAACTGAGGGAAAGTTATTTTGAGCCTATAATTCTATACCCAGCCAAACTATCATTTATTTATTTAACATTATTTTGAGCACCTGCTATGAGTTAGGCATTCTGTTATTCAGTGGAGATATAGTGGTGAACAAAAACATGGTAAGTCCTTGTTCTCTCAGAGTTGATAATCTACTTGGGGAAGTGAAAATAAACAATCACTCAAACAAATGCAAAATTACAAACAAATATACATTCCACCATCCAGTTTTCCACACTGACTTGGAGATAAAATACTATCTTATTAAAATCTGAGAAAGCCTACAGTACAAAAAGCCTAGAGAACTTTAACCTAATGTTTCCTAAACTTGTTTAAATATGGAATTATGTCTCCTCCTCTTCTTCCTCTTCCCCTCCCTTCTTCTTCTTCTTCTTCTCATTCTTATTCTTACATTAACATTCTGTGGAAATCCATTCTCTACAACCTACTCTAGGAAGTGCTAGATTCTAAAGGAAAAAGCCATCCTCCTTGTTGCTGCCTACAAGGCTTTTCACAGTCTGACTCCAACTTACAATTCCCCTCTTCTCTTCCCAAAAACCTTTCCCTTAACCATCCTCTATTGTTTTCAGGCCTTGAACTTTCCAAACACTTTGGCAATTTCCTTTCATTTTCAGTGCTGTTTTCTCTGTCTGAATACAGTAAGTCCCCTATATATGAACAAGTTACATTCTGAGAGCACATTCATAATTCCAGTTTGTAAGTCCAACAAAGTTAGCCTAGATACCAAACTAACACAATCGGCTATATAGTACTCTACTGTAATAGTTTTATAATACTTTTCACACAAATAATACATAAAAAACAAACACACACAACAAATAAAACATTTTAATATCTTAGTATAGTACCTTAAAAAGTATAGTAGTACAGTATAGTACGACAGCTGGCATACAGGGGATTGGACATGCAAACACACATTTGAATCTTTGAACATCCACAACTTGTAGGTTCATATGTAGGGGACTTATAGTAAATTTCAACACTCATTTACTGAGCACATATTGAACTTTATTCCCAAGGTGGAGGTGGAGATGGGGTTGGGAGTAGAGGAGTGGGAATGGGTTTGCAAGCAGAAGGGGAAATGAAAATATGTCCCTTACTTCAAGAATTTTATTGTCTCCTGCTTCTGGTGTTTTCCTTCCTACCTCCAAACCCTAGCTCAGATGTTATCTCCTTAGCCTTCTTCAATTGCTTTCTTCCTTCTTAAGCCCTGTTCCCATTGCCCTTCCCCAATACAGTCTACTATGCTCCCATAGCATTTATTACATCATAATTGTTTATGACTTGTGTGTATCACCATTGCTAGATGCTCAGTGTTTCTTGAATTTATGTAATAAATGAGGATAAAGATTTTTCCCATAAATCTTTTCTCTTTCATGTCCCCACCCCTCTGATTCCCATGAAGCCTTGTCTCCATATCCACATGTCAAGGGGGAAACTGCTTCTCCCTCATTCTGCACAAAATCAAAATTTTCTCAACACTTCATCTATTTTTCTCTGTGCTATTTGCATGCCTGCTAGCATAAATTATTTACTGGGTTTGGAGATTAAACTTCATAAATAAAACTACCTACTTTTATTGAAACAGAGTCATAGGATTCCGGAAAGCTCTGGAATTTTCTGAATTTTATTTTTCTTTCAAGGTAGTAACAGTTGATTGGTTTTTCAGGTCCTTTCTGACTCTAGCTTTACGGCATACTCATCTACTTGTTCATGTACTAGGGATTCTTCCTTTGCACTTACAGACATTTTGAAATCAAATATACATGATTTTTAAGGGACAGCTCATGAGAATTTAATATGAAAGTTGCAGACAAATTGTAAACGTTATAAACGAAGACTGCTTTTCCTGTAACAATCGGCAAACACACCAGCTGTGAAGGAAACTGACATGCTGTTCTTGGGCAGAAACATCATGTAATAGGGAACACAATTCTTTGTTTGGATCCATTTCCTATGTGTGCGTTTCAAGTTATGCCTGTGCATGCCAGTCCCTGGGGACAAGGTGGTTGCCCCAAAGTGAACAGCAGGAAGAAAAAAATGCTGCTCTTCCAGCTGCCTAGACCTGATCATCCAGAGAACTTTGAAAATCACTGCAGGGGAAGGCGAAAGGGAGTAAGCAGAAGAAAGGCCAGGTCATTCCTTTGATGATCTAGTGGGTTGAAATGGTACCTCAGGGTCAGCCACCAAACTTGATTTAAAAGGTGAAAAAAAAAAAACAAAGCGCTTTGGACAATATGCTGAAGGGACCTGGGCTTTTATAAGACAAAAGCCTCTGAATACCTAAAGAGTTCTAACGATGAGTGACTTCACCAGGGGCCTCACTCCAGCTCGGTACCTTATTTTATGCTGTGGAGAGGGGTTCCAGACACGATGTGGGTTAAGTGCACTCTGAGCTTGCCTCCGCAGGAAATGGTGGTGGTTAGACTTGGCCCACTCAAACTTGTGCAGTGCAGGTTTGTTGATTTTTACTCCCCACAGTAAGTCTTTGGGGGCCAAACCATAAAGCTGCCTTGTCATCTCTCTCTGAAAAGTTTGATTTAAGCACTTACCTGCAGATGATGACCTCCCCAGCCCCCAACTCCACCTCCCCCAGGCACACAGACACCCACATAACAGCCCTGATGAGATGATCTGTGAATATTCATATTGGGAGATGTGTAAGGAAGCTTGTCTGGAGCCTTCCGCCCTGGACATTTTCTGTCTCTGTCTCTCTCTCTCTCAGGAAGGATAATGAAGGGTCAGGGGAGTCTTTGCTTAATGAGTTAGCCATTGTCTGCCCATTTTTGCTTAACTAGCAAGTTTTCTATGTAATACTTATTGACTGCTATGGATATATGTGAGGGCATCAGTAATAGTTGAAAGAGCAAAATGTTCCCTAATATTAAAATCCACTTCTTATGTATGTCAGTAGAGTGGATATGAGGAATATCACTCCCCTTGTGAGTGAAGGCTGAAGGGTTTTCTACTACAGGGTGGGACCATAATCTCTGGTCTAAGATTCCATTTTTGTATTTGCTGGTTGGAATCATCTCTGTTTTCTACACTGAAGTATTAGAGACTGAAAGCCGACTTTCATATGGTGATCTGATTTCCTTTCCCATATATTTCTAGTATTTTTTTTTCTTTTAGGAATGTAATGTTTCTAATCTTCTCTGTGGATGGATGGATGGATAGATGATTAGATAGATAGATAGATAGATAGATAGATAGATAGATAGATAGAGAAATAGATATTCTAATCTCTGTTTATATATGTGTGTTTGTGTTCATTTAATCTATCCTCTTCATTTGCTCATAACAAACAAGTCTTTCTATATCTTGACTTGTATTCTTTTGTGTGTTTTCGTATTACAATACTGCTATTTTTTAAAATAAAGGCTTGATAATTACTATTCTTTTCCAAGTGCAGGCTAAATTCTTTTAGGGGAAAGTGTTTACAGGGCCTCTCAAACTTAACATGCAGAGGAATTACCTGGAAGCAATTAAATAGATTCCTGGGCCCCACCCTTCCAGAAATTCTGGTTCGTAGATCTGGAGTGGGGTCCAAGAATTTGCATTTCTAAGTTCTCAGGTGATACGCATGCTACTGCTCCCAGGACTTCAATTAAGAGCTGCACTGTCCTGGAAACCCACTATAGAGAACTTTTCCGCTTGCTTAGCTTCTATGTCTTTCCTTTTGAGAGCCATCAACTTAGTCATAAAAAATAAGCTGAACCAGTGATCTTGTTCATAGAGGTGGAGTTAGCATTCTTGTCTCCCAGCTATGTGTCAAATCAAGGAGCACTGAGCTCATTCAGCCCTTCCAGCAAAATTTGGTATTTTAGATTCCAAATCTTTTCCAGTTTCAATTCCTAGTAGGACTTTTAAAATAGTGTTTGTCTAAAGAGAGATGAAAAATACTACCCGTCATTTTTTCCTTCCTTCTCGCCTTTCCTCCCTCCCCCACCCTTCCGTATTTTCTTCTTTTCTTCCTCTGAGGGTGAAGGTTTAAGTAAAATGAATTTTCCTGTTTTATTCTTCTGATTCTTCTTGTGTCTACCATGTTTCCATCATAGTACCTGTGTTCGAGTTGGAACACACAATGCCTATGTTTTTCACATTTTCTCAAATTGGTGAATTTCCTGAGTGTGCCACAGATGACTATTTTAGCACGCAGTTTGTTTTTTTATATCCCAGAGATTCACCAAGATTTATGAAGGATTAGGAACAGAACTCTAGTATGCATTAATACTTTTCTATAACAGAATGGACAGTCCTTTCACTTGTGGGGCGGCAATTAATACCCCAGAAGGAAAAGAGAGTTTTAGGGATAGTTTTTCTTCCAGAAGTCACAGAACAGGTACAAATAATGAGAGTTCTGAAACGAAGGCAGACCTGGCTAAAGTATATCATGTCAAGGATGCCTGTGATCTCTGGCTACTAAATGTCACCCAGCTCCTTCTGGTTGTCATAATTGAAAATCACAGTGGCAGTGTGGTAGTTGTGAGCCAAGTGGTCATCATGCCTTTGCCCAAAAGTCTCAGAAAAAAACAAAAGCTGGCAAAGATCAGAGAGCATATTGGGTTGAGATAAGGAGGTTATCTCATTTTTCTGTGGAAACATCATGAAATACCTTGCTTGACCTCTGCTGCTGGATAATGAATTTCTGTGAAGCAGAGTGGGGGAGGGGCAAGGAGGCCCGTGGGGAGGTGGGGGTGGGGGAGAGCAGGGACCAGTGGTCAATGTGGCCTAGATCTGCAGCCCAGCTAAAAGGGCCAGGCAGAGCTGCGTGAAACCTGATTGGGAAACTCTGCTTAATACATTAAAGAAACAACTTGCAGAAACATCTACCTCCCCTTCCTTCCTCCCCCAAACAGTAATGAGTCCAAATTGCTAATAAAACATAAAAACTCAAAGATGCTGTGCATGGGCCATTTTTCTGAGCTGGTTATTTTTTATGTCAGTTTTCCCACAGCTGTGAGCATGCTATAACTATCAACTTACCAAATGCCCTAGTTTCAATGAAACTTAAAAGAATGTATTTAGAAACTTTATAAAGAAAGTAGGGGGAAAAAACAGACAAGCAAGATCTATCGTTAATTTTTTTTCTTTTGGTAAGAAGGAGGAATTTGGAAGCATATGGGGAGAAAATGGCTTGAACCAAAAAGTCTCAGCAAATAGTGGTTGTGAAAATAGATAGAGGATTTATTCATCTTCACGCAAAGTCAGTATTCTTTTTCTTTTTCTTTTTTTTTTTTTTGAGTTGGAGTCTCACTCTGTCACCCAGGCTGGAGTGCAGTGGCATGCTCGCTCATGGCCACCCTACCCGCTGGGCTCAGGTAATCCTTACATCTCAACCTCTCAGCCTTCCAAGTAGCCGGAACTACAGATGCACACTATCACACCTGGCTAATTTTTTATTTATTGTAGAGACAAGGTCTCACCAAGTTTCCTGGGCTGGTCTCGAACCCACAGGCTCAGGCAGTCCATTTGTCTCAGTCTCCCAAAGTACTGGCATTACAGGCTGAGCCACTAAGCCCAGCCACAAAGCCAGTATTCAAAGAGTAGCCTTCAGCTACTTGGGAGGCTGAGGTGGGAGGGTTACTTGAACCCAGGAACTTGAGACCAGCCTGGGTACCATATTGTGGTCATGATCTAACTTCTGAGGTTAATTTATGCAAGTAGAATTAAGAGGCAAGTCTAAAGTACAAGGAAGAACAAAGAGTTTTTCTGATACCCTAAAAAAAAAATCCCATGTAAAGGTCATTCCACCCATGATGGATCAAATGGGCTAAACTTTTTAAGGGAAAACAGTAAAAGAATCTGCTACTTCCTGTCTTTTTCATGTCATCGCTCAAAAAATAGTAAACATTCTCATTTGGAAATGTGTGAATGTTGAGTTACAGTGAATGATTGCCAAAAGCTTGGATAATAAATAAGATGGAACTTGCATGCTATACCCCAAATCAGAAATTGAGCTCTGGGCTCAGCAGCATCGTTCAAGCTACCAAATACCTTAGGGATATTTAATGTTCTGTGTCCACCCCTTATAAATGTATATGACTCAATATCCCCAATGAGTAATATGGCTGGCGGCCATACCACCTTCAGCTAAGCTCTCAAAAGTTGAACAGGGTTGGGCTAGGTCTGTGTTCTTATGGGAGACCTCCAAAGAAACCCTGGAGGTGTCAGCGATGATTCAGTGGGTAGTTCCCTGCCTTGAGTCAGTCCCAAATCACTTTCCTTTCCTGGTGTTAACGGGTCCATGACATATGCAGGTGCAGCTTTTTTGACAATCAGTCCAAAGCCTGTTTGCTTCAAAAAAAAAATTTTGTTTTTAGTTTTTTAAAAGTTAAAGTCAATGCCATTGGGTGTAGTGGCTCATACCTGTAATCCCAGCACTTTGGGAGGCCGAGGCAGGAGGTTGACTTGAGTCCAAATTTCAGACTAATCTGGGTAACATAGTGAGATCTCATCTCTACAAAAAATAAAAAATATAAAAAATTAGCCAGGCATGGTGGTGTGCATCTGTAGTCCTAGCTACTTGGGAGGCTGAGGCAGAAGGATGGCCTGAACCCAGGAGATCAAAGCTACAGTGATCTGTGATCCTGCCACTGCACTCCAGCCTGGGTGACAGAGTGAGACCCCCAAATAAAAAATAAAAGAAAGATAAAATAAAAGCCAGGCTTGGGATAGGCCAAAGAAAGGGAAGAGGAAAAAGAAGGGTGTACCAGAAAACAGGAGAGAACTGGTTCACTGTAGGCCGAATCTCATTTCAAAAAACTCAAAATGATTCCCATAATTATTTTATTATATTACATTGGAACTTGCTTGTCACAAACTTCACTTGGGTCAAGTGGATCACCAGTGGCAAGATTTGGGATCTGCTTTTTTTGTGAAGAGTAAATCCAGCACTGAGGCGCTTGGAATCATGTAGAAAGTTCTGACTTGCCCCTGAACAAGCCACTCTAAACAAATCCAGAAGATATACCCCTTCAAAAAAGTCTCTGATACATGCTGTCCCTGGGTGGGGCCATTTCGTCCCACTGTGAACGGACGCTGGAATGCCAATTAGACTTATCCAGGATACTATTTCTTGGTGTGAATATGCTATTGTTAAGTACTTATCCTTCCCATGTAGTTGCTTGAAACTGCCATTTTATTTGGGTTTTGGCAATTAAAATGCTGCTGGGACCCTTTAGAAAGCTGTTGCTCTGGGGGGGTGTTCAAATTCTTAAAGATAGAGGATCTTTCGAGGTTTTGGAATGAGAAGCACTTGTTAATATGTAAGAGAAACTGTGGATCTATTTCCTTTCTTCAATGAAATTGCTCAGCCTGCTTATATCCTTTTTAAACCAAGGATGTGAATAAATCTGCCCAAATATTTTTTTGGGGTTAGGAATCATTCTCTTAGTAGCTTTCTTAAGATGACGTTTAAAAAAAAAAAAATGGAAAAGAGAAAAGATGAAACAGTTAAAAAAAAATTCTCAGTATTACATAGAAGAATTTGTTCTGTTTATTTGTAAACTTGTAAAATATTTCTAAGTTTTCAAAGAAAATAAACATTTTTCTATACAGCCTTTTTTGAAGTCACATTCAGCCTGTCTCCTTCAAATGACAAAGCCCAGGAAACAAAAACAAATATCTATTCAATGGACTTGAAACTATATTGCATATTTAGATTTTTATTTGGGAGATGTGTTAGACTTCTAAAAAACTGCAAGTGGCAAATATGTGGTTCTCATTAACAAATTTTTCTAAACTTTTGCTTTGCCTTTAAAAAGGAGAATATTTACATTATTATAGGACAATTGATGGCTTAAAAAATGTATTCTGCCTTTTAGTCATTTCATCATATGTCTATTGGCATAATTTCCCTAGCCATGAATACTGTACAATCATATACAAAAATCAAACTTTTTTTTACTAAAATTCTCTATTAGCAGGTTGTATGACATTTAAATCTCTTTTAAGCTCGAATTGTTTCAGAACTCGTTGTTGTGAGGATATGTAAAGAAATTTCATGATGTTTCCCTTCCCAGGTCTAATGCATGCTACCACTTTATGTGGATCCATTTTTATTACATTTTCTTGCTACAAGATATATAAGAAAACGAATGAAACAATATAGCATCTTTTCAACTGAAAGGAAAAAAAAAGCAGTGCTCTGTATGCCAGTATGAAGGATCATATATTCTTTTCCATTGTCTGGGTTTAATAAACAATTCTGGATATGTCAAGGTTTATTTTTCATTTTCTAGTAATTATTTTTATTAGATGTCTGTAACTATATAGAATTCTATTATAATTATGCAAATGTCAGTGTAATTTTATAAAACTACGAAAGAGTTACTGTAGTCAATGATACATAAAGTTTATGCACAAAAAAACCCCTTATGATTTAATCTCTAATATAGTAAGGAAGGGAGAGGGAGATACATACAAAAATCAAAACAAAATTAGTTTACCAAGAGTTGAGTTTTTCTCTACACAGAGTTTGGGAGAAAACAGATTTTGGCCAGGGGCGGTGGCTCATGCCTGTAATCCCAGCAATTTGGGAGGCTGAGGTAAGAAGATTGCCTGAGCCCATGGTCTCAAGACCAACCTGGGCAACTTGGCGAGACCTCATTTCTGCAATAAATCAAGAAAAATTAGCCGGGTGTGGTGGCACATGCCTGTAGTTCCAGCTACTTAGAAGGCTGACGCAGAAGGTTGCCTGAGCCCTGTAGATCGAGACTGCCGTGCCTGTGAGCATGCCACTGCCCTCCAACCTGGGCAACAGAATGAGGATTCAACTAAAAAAAAAAAAAAAATGGGTTTTATTCCAGTGAAAGTAATGGTGAATATTATAGGTAAGAAATAACTGGCACTTTTAAAAAATATTGATATAGTTTTAATCTATGTCGGAATCAGATTACATTGTCATGCCTCAAGCGTTCTATGGCATTAGGTTTTACCATTGGGTGAGAGTGTGAAGTTTCTTTTCACATTCCCTACAAGGCTCTGCCAGGGCTTGCTGCCACCTCACTCTTTCTTTCTGGCTGACCTTAGGCCTTGCCCCATTACTCTACCCAGTTCTGAGGCCCCATGTGGTGATATTCTTCCCAGTATGCAATACAGGAAATGCACCAATGCTGTGCACCAGAAGTTCTTAAGCAAGAAAAAACCAGGAACACTTTCTTGAGGTAGAAGCAGTTGACAGGAGCCTTCCAGGAATTGTACAACCATGAACCGTGGAAGATGTTTCAAGTTGAGGGAACAGTGTGAGCAAAGTTGTGGATACAGAAAAGATCAGGATATGTTGAGAGAAAGCAAATTTGAGTCAGAGTCTCACTTTGTCACCCAGGTTGGAGTGCAGTGGCACACTCCCGGTCACCGCAGCCTCAATCTGTTGGGCTCAAGGGATCCTTCTATCTCACCTTTCCAAGTAGCTGGAACTGCAAATATGTTCACTTTGGCTCTAGCCAAACCTTACAGAGTACATATTGGTGAATAGTGGCAGGTGACACTAACGACGTAGCATGAGCCCTAAAAACTGATCAACACTCACTTTGGTTAGCAATCAAGTGCTTGTCTTTGAGCAAAGGAATAAAATGACTAGAATCCCATCATGCTCATGTCCTGCATTGGTTCCTGGAAACGAAAAGAAATTAGTGGGGGAAAAAAAACCTGATGAAATCCAAATAAAGTCTGTCACTTAGTTAACAGCACCACACCAATGTTAATTTCTCAGTTTTTTTCGTTTTTTTTTTTTTTTTTTGAGTCAGAATCTCACTTTGTCACCCAGGTTGGAGTGCAGTGGCACACTCCCGGCCACCGCAGCCTCGATCTGTTGGGCTCAGGGGATCTTTCTGTCTCACCTTTCCAAGTAGCTGGAACTGCAGGCATGCGCTATCATACCCAGCTGCCCAGGCTGGTCTTGAACCTGTGGCTCAGGCAATCCTCTCACCTTGGCCTCCCAAAGTGCTGGGATTATAGGCATGAGCCACTGCGCCCCACCCAATTTCTCAGTTTTGGTAAATGTACCAGGGTTATGTAAGAGGAACCATTAGAGGAAGCTGGTGGAAGGCATACCAGAAGACTCTGCACTGTCTTTGCAACTCTTCTGAAAATCGGAAGTTATTACAAAATACAACAACAACAAAACACCACTATGGGACTCTGTCTCCAGCACAGGGCCATCACATCAAGGGCATCAGGGGATGTCTTGGCTGGGTTTTACAACTGTGGCTTCAAGTCAAACTCATAGAAGTAAAGCATTTGTTGTTTTACTGTAAGTTCTGGAATTCTGTTTCCTGTGTCAAGACTCTTTGTTGCTGTAATTTCACCTGCTCCCAGGGTCTGCATCTTCCTGCTCCCTGCTATGAGGAAGTCACGCTCAGCTGGAAGTCCAGGGATGCTCTGGGGACAGACATACCAGGCACAAGGGGAGGCCCAGCTACCTTAGTTTTCTTCTCTTGCTTTCTGTACCAGTTCTCCTGCTGCCAAGCATTCCTCATGACAGCATTCTGATGTTCTCTGCCACATGTGAGAGAAAGTAAATTTTTTTTTAAAAACAGTTGGTACATAATCTGAAATGTGTTTGCAGTAGTGCCCCCATCCATGGGGGGTTCTTTCCAAGACCCCTAGTGAATGCCTGAATCCACAGATAGTACTGAAACTTGTATATACTATTTTTTCCTATACATGCATACCTATGATGAAATTTAATTTATAAATTGGGCACAGTAAGAGATTAACAACAATAATTAATAATACATACAGCTGAGCGTGGTGGCTCATGCCTGTAATCCCCAAAACCTGGGAGGCTAAGGAGGAGGGATCACTTGAGGTCAGGAGTTCAAGACCACCCTGGGCAACATAGCAAGATCCCATCTTTACAAAAAAAAATTTTTTTAAAGTAGAACAATTATTGAAATATACTATGATAAAATATATGTGAATATAGTCTCTCTCCCTCACTCTCTCTCTCAAAATATCTTATCGTACTGATGTATTTTCTGACTGGTTGACTGCAGATAACTACAACTGCAGAAAGCAAAACCGTAAGCATAAGGCAGAACTACTGTATTTAAGTTTACTACCTTTTAGTAGGTGATTTGATGTGTGTCTCTCCATAAAGACCATTTACCTGAACTTGGGCTACTGTGTTTCTGTCATTAGAAATATTTTCTAAAGTTGGCCCGGCGTGGTGGCTTGCGCCTTTAATCTCAGCACTTTGGGAGGCTGAGGCGAGAGGATTGCTTGAGCCCAGGAGTTCAAGATCAGCCTGGGCAACATAGCGAGACCTCAGTGCTACAAAAAATCAAAAGCTTAACTGGGTGTGGAGGCCTGTGCCTATAGTCCCAGCTATACTTCTGGAGGCTGAGGCGGAAGGATCACCTAAGCCCAGGAGGTCAAGTCAGCAGTAGGCTGTTATTGTGACACTGTACTCCAGCCTGGGCAACAGAGTGAGACCTTGATTCAAAAAAAAAAAGAAAGAAAGGAAGAAATTTCTTAATAGTCATTAATGCAGACTGAAAGAAGGTGACACATTATAAATAATATAAATATATTTCATCCATAAATATATTATATAAATAATATACATATATTTCATCCATAAATTTTTGGATACACACACCTGTAGTTCCGGCTACTCGGAAGGCTGAGGCGGAAGGATCGCCGGAGCCCAGCAGGTCGAGGCTGTGGTGGCCGGAAGCGGCTACTGCACTCCAGTCTGGGCGATGGAGTGAGACGCCAACTCAAAAAAAAAAAAAAAAATTTGGATACAAAGGATAAGGGATGAGGAAATACATAGCTTATATGAGGTAACCATCCTAAATTTGGTTTTGATTCCACATCTTTCCCATCTAAGAAGTCTGAGACTATAAGTTCAAACACCAAAAGTTCACTAATATAAAAGTATTCAGGTGTATGCATGTCCATATGGGTGTCTGTGTGTCTTTATTTTCCATCACTCTGCAGCAGGCTGCTTTATTGACCAAGTCACAATCACATTTTCTACAACAATCTATTATCAAAAAGTATGTACTAAATTGATTGAATTATTTAGTGAGATTTATTGTGAACTGAATTCACACAGTTTTCATTTTAAAATGTTTCTTGCCAGGTGTGGTGGCTCAAGCCTGTAATCCCAGCACTTTGGGAGGGAGAGGCAAGAGGATTGCCTGAGCTCAGGGGTTTGAGATCAGCCTGAGCAACATGGCTTGACCTCATCTCTACAATAAATAAAAAAATCAGCCGGGCATGGTGATGCATGCCTGTGGTTCCAGCTCCTTGGAAGGCAGAGGCAGAAGGATCACCCAGAAGGTCAAAACTGCGATGGCCATGAGCATGCCACCGCACTCCAGCCTGGGCAATAGAGTAAAAAAAAGGTTAAAATGATAAATTTTGTGTTACCTATATTTTACCACAATGATTGAAAAAAAATGCAATCACTTCAGCCAATTAAATACAAAAATTACTTCCACAAATAAACAACACATTCAGGACACCAGACAAAGAAATCAGTTATATTATGGGGGGGAAAATACCACTGGACTGGATGTCAGAGACTTGGGATGTAGTTAATAACTCTGTGTTCTTGACTAAGTTATTACACCTTTCTGACCTCAGTGTTCTCCTTGGGAAAAGGCTTAAGGGGATTAAATGAGGTAACGATTGCTTTGTAACACATGTAAATCGGTACCATTGTGGCCAGAGTCCCTACTGCTTTTTATCTGCTTCTAAGAGCAGATCCCGGATGTTGTAGAGAACTGCAGAAAAAAAAATGTCCTGTTCATAATGCATTTATTTGGTTACAAAAACATCAGAGCATTTAATAATATGCTATGAAATAGTCTCTGACAAACTCTGATTGACAGAGACCGGCTGTCTTGACCCGGTTAACGGGAAATGCCCTGGGCCCCAGCCCCACGGCTGACATATTGTTCGGGTTCACAGCTTCCACTCCCAAGAGCCCAAAGCTAAGAACAAATTCAGGGAAATCACCAAGAGAGACGCTTCTCACCTCCCAGCGCTGTCACAGAAAAAGCTCTGATTTAGTCATATGGGGCCTTGGGTAGTTTGATCAAGCACACAACTTCTCCAGACTTTAGTTTTTTACTCCACAAAACAAGGAAATTTGGGTTTAAAGTCATCATGCTGTAACACTCTATGAGGTTGTGTTTGCAAAGTACTTTGAAATTTTGAGGATTTTTTTCTGTTCTTTCCTTCTCGATTTGAAATAACAACCACTGTAGCATTTAACCTCTTGAATTACCTTGTCCCCCACCGCACCCATCCAGCCCCAGAAACCCTCCACCCCATACCTTACTTCTGTTGCCCTCTTCTAAGTCAGTGTAGGACAATTTCAGGGGAGGGACAGATTTCTTTAGACCCCATGCCACTACTATTTAGCAAAATTTGGATTTACCCAAGACAATATAAGGATTTTCATTAGCATTCACAACTTAGTGATGAATTTCTCAAGCCTCTCTCTTTTTTTTTTAAACGCAAGGCCTACTGGTCTAATAAGATGGCTATCATCATATCTCAAAAGGCTCTCCCCATTCTTTTAAACCCTGTTCCAGGATATGTTTTCACAAATGGAGAAAAATCTAGAAAACGTCTGCTCCTGTTGTCTGCTGGAAAGCAGCTCTCAGAACCTACTGAGCAACCCACATTCCCAGACCATTCTGGGAGAATATCAAAGTGAGAATTGTCATAGAAGTATTAAAATCACATACATTAATATAAAGGTTAGTTTTAAAAGAAGCTTTATGAGTTTCTTTTTCTTTTGAGTCAGAGTCACATTCTGTCACCCAGGCTGGAGTGCAGTGGCACGCTCACGGCCACTGCTGCCTTGACCTATTGGGCTCAGGTGATCTTTCAGCCTCAGCCTTCCAAGGAGCTACAACCACAGGCATGCCCCACCAGGCCTGGCTGATTTTTTGATTTATTGTAGAGATAAGGTCTCACCATGTTGCTCAGGCTGGCCTCGAACCCCTGAGCTCAGGCAATCCTCTAGCCTCTGCTTCCCAAAGTGCCGGGATTACAGACATAAGCCTGTAATCTTTTTTTTTTTAAACGCAAGGCCTACTGGTCTAATACAATGGCTATCATCACATCTCAAAAGGCTATGATTTTCAGCCATGATTTTCTTTTTAGTCTTGCTCTCTAATCTTAGAAACAAATAAAAAAAAAAAAAACAGCCGGGCTTGGTGGCTCAGCCTGTAATCCCAGCACTTTGGGAGGCTGAGGTGAGTGGATTGCCTAAGCCCGTGGGTTTGAGACCCGCCTGGGCAACTTGGCAAGACCTCATCTCTACAATAAATTAAAAAAAAAAAAATTAGCTGGGCTTGGTAGCGCGCGCACCTGTAGTTCCAGCTACTAGGAAGGCTGAGGCGGAAGGATCTCCAGAGCCCAGGCTGGAGCCCAGCAGGTCGAGGCTGCAGTGGCGGGGAGCGGCCACTGCACTCCAGTCTGGGTGACAGAGTGAGACTCCAACTCAAAAAAAAAAAAAAATCTAATGCCCACGGGGGATTTTAATGTTATCTTTTTTGCCAAGTCTCAAAAGTAATAAATAAAGCAGAGCCTTTGTTGACACGGAGTTTTTCTCTTACTCATGAAAACTGCATATCTTATTTATCTACTTATTTATTTATTTTGGAGTCGAGGTTTCACTCTGTCACCCATGCTGGAGTACAGTGGCACGATTATGGTCACTGCAACCTTGACCCGCTGGACTTAGGCGATCCTTCTGCCTCAGTCTTTCAGAAAGCCAGAACTACAGGTGAACTTTTTAAATTTATGGTAGAGGTGAGGTCTCACCTAGTTGCCCAGGCTAGAAAACTACGTATCTTTATTTAGATGTTTGAGCAGCGTTTTAACCTCCCAAAGAACATCAGTTGTAAAGGGGAAGGTGCCCAGGCAGCAAGATACCTAAAAGCTTTTAGTCCTAGGTAGAATTTTTTTTGAAACCTCCTTATCTTTCCTTGCTCGCCAATAAGAGCTTCACATTTTCTACTTTACAAGAGTTTCTTTCTCTTATATGGAGTATTCACAGGAAGATTGGTAGCTGGAAGGAATACATATTATTCCCTCACTCAGCTGAGAGTGAGTTGCCTTTTCATCTCTTTCCTAGATAGAATCCAGCCACAGGAGCAACTGAATAGTTGATTTCTAACATATCTGTACTTTCGGGATCTGGAATGGCAGTTGTGCTTTCACTGACTTACAGGACTGTCTCCTGTCCTCTTCCTTTTACTTCCGTCTGACTGGCTAATCCTTCTCTGCTCGCCCCTTACTGTGAGAGTACCCTGAATGACTCATCTGAGACTCGCCCAGTTTATGGTTTTAAAGACAGCCAATCAGAATTGATTTCCATTGGATGTCTTCAGCCCTGACCCCTGTGCTGAGCTCAGAAGTTCTTACCCCTCTGCCCTCCTGATTCCTCCATCTCCATGAGTAACAGACATCTCAGTGTAACATGTCCAGGGCAAGACTCTTGACCTTCCCAAGTCATATGCAATCCCAGTCTTCTTCATCACAGCTGACAGTAGTAGCATTTACCCACTTGATCAGGTCAGAAATGCAGTCATCTCTGAGTCCTCCTCTGCCTTGCTCTGCTGGCTCTGCTGCTGCAATCTATCCTGGTTCTTCCCCTTCTCACCCACATTCCCTACTACCAGCCTAGCACCATCCTCTGTCACTACTCCTCCAGACTGTTGTAAAATAGCTCACCCTGTTCCCCAAACTTGAACTCTTTCCCTCTGACAATATATTCTTCATACAGCAATTAATACCATTTCCTTAATATAAAAGTCAGGCTATGCTAGTTCCTTCTTTGGACTTTCCAGTGACCTCCCTCAACAATTAAAATAAACTAGAGGCCAGGTGTTGTGGCTCCTGCCTGTAATCCCAGCATTTTGG